>JAOWBL010001987.1:0-14376 GCA_028564865.1 Zenarchopterus dispar
TAGAGGTTTAAAAGATAATATTAGACTTGAGTAAGAGGAACCTGCCAAATTTCAGCATTTCTAATGTTGGTATTTAACATTCTCACTAATATGAAGGACAGGGTGAGAAACAAGACAAGAGGTCTGTAGTAAGAGAGGTACTCAAGTTGACCAACAGAAACCTCTTGCTGGTTCTCTGCTAATCAGGATTTCTAAATTATGTTCAGCACTCTCAAGCGAACATAAATCATGTGACCACAACTCATTTGAACTGTTTGAACCAGAGACATTCTGCTATGAGTACATTTGATGAAATTGGAGATTACAAGAGAAAAACAATAGATGGGCCAGCGAGTCAGTTCAGGTCTTCTTGGTATATGACCACAATGTCGATGTCCAGCGAGACTTTTTTCTTTAAATCTTAAATCACTACGGCCTATGTTTAAAAACAAACAACAACCCACCCGAAAACAACAAAGTTAACATCCATTGCTTATGGGTTTCTTCTTCCCTTTATTATGTCTCCTTGCGTGCTGCTGGCCAATTGCTGAGAGCAAAAAAAAAAATCTACATTACCGTCACCTCGTGGTCAGCTGTGCTATTTTTTCAGTCAAAGATCTTTGTGTGGCACTACAGCACAATGGAGATACGCCGGCTTAAGGGAATGAGAAAACGGTCGGCCCTGTTATATGTTCCCGTCTGGTGGATTTACCCTGAACTCCTGGTGGTGTAAACGCACCTTCTGTGTGCTTGTGTTTAGTTAGAATTTGACTTCCTTTGTTCCAATCCGCCCTGATTGTTTGCACTTCTGTCTCACTAGTCCAGTGAGTATATCTTGTCTAGTCTTTTCCTTCGACCCTGCTATTCTGTACCGTTTGTCTCCTTGGCTGCATTTGTTTTTTGTGTGTTTGTTTTTTACCCCATTTCTTTGGTTTGTGAAGACTTTTTGTTTAGATAAAAGACTTCTTGTTGAAACTCCTGGCACCACATCTGATACATTTGGGTCCTAAAGCAATCACCTGATGACAATTGTTCTGTCTTCATTTTGAAACTAAGCCAATTTATATCCATAATAATGTCTCAACTCACTGTCCACTACACTATCATAAATGCATATCACATCCATGGTCAAAGGTCATACATGCATGGATGAAACAGACTGAAACCCCACTGAAAATAACTGTCACAAACTGGCTTCTTTATTTTTGAACATGCAGACAGTTACAGTATTATTAAATACAGACTCAGGCTATGTAAGAGTGATACCGATAACAACAAAGTCAGCTGTGCTTGCTGATTTTATTACCATGCTGTTGGTTTACTCTGATGATGCACTCAGTCTGTGTTATCATCCAGTGGAGGTCACATGATATATGCTTGGAGGATCAGAAAAGGATACGTCAAGACCCAGTAGGGCAAATCAGGATCTGAACCAATACAACTTTCCCACTGCTTCTGAATGCTTTTGGTTTTGTTCATCCACACTATGCTACAACATTTTTTTTAATAAAAACCTTTTTTGTTTGGTTTTTTTGTTGCTTTAATATGACAACTTAAAAGATGTGTGTAGAAAATGCATTTGTGTGTTAGGATACATTAAACTGTGTCTCTGGCATTATTATTATTGATTCTACATGGCCATGCAGTTTAGCATTTCAGAGGGCCATTGGAGCAGAATGGAAGCTTATTTATTCCCCATCTCATCTGATCTAGTGTACATATGTATGGACACATTTGGTTTTCTCTTATATAAGAAAACACAGCAGGTGAGCCAAAACAGTCATGTCCACATTGTTTACATACTTTACGTACTGAAAAACATTGTACTGAGAACAATGAGGCAGAATAAAATGAAGGAAAACATACACAAGACCAGGCTGGGATTGGACAGCCTGTCAGACAGAGCTGTATAAATGTCAGACAGCTCAGAATCTGCTTCCTCAGACAGACATGAAAGATGAATGTGGAACAGGTCTGAGCGTGATCCTCTGCCAACAACTCTGCTTTGGCTTCTTGTCTGATGACCTGTCTAGAGGACTGAGCTTCTGTCCTCCATCAATCACTTGACAATCTCACAGTGCAGTGTCAGGTCATCACCCCACTCTAATTGTCTGTCTTTCTGTTCATCAGTCAGTATTCTACTTGTCATCCCTGTTGCCACCACATCCAAATATTCTTTCTGCTGCAATATCCATACAAATTCCTTAAAATTCACACAAGTCATGAAGCCAGAATGCAAAAGAAAAAGACAACAAATATCAAACATCAGAACATAAATGGAGTGGATGAATAAGTTTGAGTTGAAAGTGCCATAATTGGGTGAGCAACAAGAGCATTGGGTGAGATGGAGGAGGGTATAAGTGGTTCATTTTTCAGACTATTCGGACACCTGGTTCAAGGAGAAAGTCACACATACATGAATTCTTCATCTAACAGCTGCTGTCATGCCGTGCACAACTTAGAGTAATGGTTTGCAGTCCCCCTGTGTTACTCAGACTGAAGGAATCCTACCTATCTCAGTTTCAGCAGCCAACTCCTGGAAAAATGCAAAGGGCAACATCAGCAGGGAAAACAGAATGACCTCTACTACAAGCATGGAGCACAAAAAAAAAGGGCCAGAGGAGACTGCAAGAGAGAAAAAAAGTGACCACAGATGTGAAAGGATGGACTTAAGGAAAAAAGCAAGTGGGAAAGACACACATACGCAAACAGAGGAGTCACTGGAAGGATACCCATCTAAACATGGAAGAGAGAAAGCTGGTTGGACAGAAAGAAACTCTTCAGCAGAGAGTGGTTATTGATTGTATGATGAGGGCCAAGAATTCCATTACTAGTATACCGACAAAGGATGCTGCTGATTTTTGCTCCTTCTTCAATAATTGCAAATGCAAAAAGGTAACAGTAGAAATGCTTCTTCTTTTACATCGGTTTAACCGCAGCATGTAAGATGTAAAATGTGCAGCAAACGGGTGCATTAGCATTGTTAAACAAAGCAGGAATAAGCACATGCTGAGGAGAAGCTCTGGCACAGCCATGACCTTTTCAATACTAATGATCAGAGATGGCTTTGGCTGTAACAGTGGTACGGATAAAATGAAGACACACCGCACAAACGGATTCAGAGACAGATGAAGACACACACTGACAGGCTGCACCTCATGGAAAGATCACATCTGTCCTGCTCTTTCAATATCTGACTGATGCATTGACCTTTGAAATCAACATAAAGATATCTCAACTCCAGCGCCCTAACTCAAACGTAAGCACACACACTCACACATACACATAGTGAACCAACTAATCACCAAGATAAGTGGAGGTAATCAAGGAAAGACTAGATTTAGCAGTCTGGTTGATCTGAGGATGGACAGTGTTTCAGTAGTGACAGAGAAGTTGAAAAAAAAAAATCAACCCAGCGGTCAAACTTTAAGAAACCACAATAACTGCTTCACTCACACTCACTCTCTCTCTCTCACACACACCCTAATTACTATTTTTTTAAACAAACCATTCATTGGGGATCCTCCTTTCAAGTACTTCATCTGAAGTTGAAATATGCAAAAGTAGAAAAGATAGTGAAATGCTTCCTAAAATACTAACATAAACAGATGACAGAAAGGCCTCTGCAACAAGGGTGAACACTCGGGGCCCCAAGATATTTGTACTAATAATGCAAAAATTTAATAAAAAAAACATTTTAATCTGTAAAGGAATTGTCAACACCAGTGTTCACTGCAAACGTGACTATTTTTTTCTGTGCAGACAACTGGAGTCTTTTTTTTTTTTTTTTGTTAAGGAAAGATTTATCCAGAAGTGAAGGGAAAGGTTGGTGACTGGGACATCTAAGTCATTACTGCAGAAATATCCCATTATTGTCACATGTTCCCCCTCAGGGAGGCTGGTGGATGTACATATAGGAAACGGAACGACAGTTTAGCCTATAGAGCTCATAGCTCAAGGTGACACGAAGAAAAGATCATTACCAGTCATTTTCATTTACAACCTGCAATGATTTTATTGTTGCTAATTATTTTTTCTACCTAAAACGGAAATGCATTCATTTTAACACCTGCTAGTAATTCCACCTGACTACCAATCAGACACAACTGGCAGAATCTGAGATATGTCATAACCAAACATAATTTTAGATATTCTACAGAGCTTTTTCTTACAAATGTTGGAAAAAAATCTTCACATTGGCATCCTATACAGGTTACTTTCAGAAAAGGTTTAACATGATTATTTTTGTCCTTCTACACTAGGAGAAAGCCAGGTCCCTTTAAGAGCAATGTGAACGGCATGAGTGCAAAAATAGGAAATATGCTCTCCTTGTGGGCCAAATCAGTTGTAAATTAATTAAAACCCATATTTATTCACAATAGCTCCTGACAGATAAAAATCAGGAACGCAGACTTGGCGAAAACAAGTATATTTAAAAACGCCTGCCGTCATTTGGTGGCATAGCGTGGCTTGTGGGGAGTACACAGTTACCAGAGCAGACATGATTCAATCAACTGAAGCTCATTTAATGACTTAGAAACTGCTGCTGTTAGGGTTATCGTCAATTCATGGATCCTCGTGTCCTACGCGGCCGTGACGAATAAACTCAAACTGTAACACGCATTACAAATGATATTTTCCATCTGATTCCCAAAGGATTTTTTTCTCTCATAGAAGCCAAAACCAGTAAATCTTACCCTTAGATTCATTGAGTTGTTCATTCTTTTCAAAGAGCAAATAAGCCTCTTCTCCGAACTCTCCAGGACTAAACAGTGCGGTTGCGCGTTACGCAACCGCAGGGTCCGCTCTGCGTCCCACTCTCTCTCACACACCACGTTATATGGACCGTAACTCAGATTTTCCTTTTAAGGAAGCTCCATTTGCAGGCAAACGCGAGTTATCCACTGAAAATCCGAAAAATATCTGCCGTTTGATGGCACCAGAAGTGAAAAAGATTTGGCCAGAAATCAGAGCCCCACTCTCGTGGGAACGAAAGCGGTCAGGAGTTTGAAGCCTTCTGTATTGTCTTTATTATCTGCATCGTCGTAATTGTTGTCTCCTTCCGAGTTGCTCCTGTCCAGACTCTGTCTTACGCACACGGCCCCCTCCACAGTAAAGAGGGATACGGACTGACCGACTGATGGACCAACCGAGAGCCGTTTCTAAGGAGGCGGTTGTGTGTTTGTGCGCGCGTCTCTAATCTGTCTATAGCTGCGCAGAAACAGAGAAGATTTAAATGTCTTTATAGACGGTGTCTCTCGGCGTAGTGTCCAGCAGGGACCTCTGCGGGTCCTTGGAAAGATTTCAGTCTAAGGAACAGCCAGCCTTCCGAGATCATGAAAATCTGGATTCAGATCCAGGCTACTAAACACAGACGTCAGTGTTCTGCACTTTCCCAGGACAAATTGACATAAGAAGGATTTGGCAGCCCCAAGTTTGGACAAAGAAGTGGGTTGGTGTGTTACTGAAATCTACAGTGACCGTTATATGCCTACACCGTCCACAGTGGAAAATGAGGTTCTTAATTTTTAAATCCTGATTCATTTTCTTCTTCTTCTTCTTTTTTTTCTTTTTTTTTTTTTTTTGCAAGGCACTTGTCAATATGCTATTTGTGTCGCTTGACTTCAATATATTACATTATCCAACTTCAATATTGTTTTTAGTAATTTCCTCAGTCTCTGCAGAAAGGCAAACATGCACTGAAAATCTTAATTCTATTCAGTTCTGGGTAAAATTTAGCAGTCCACCTGTAGATATGTCAAGCAGTACTTGTACATGTAAATCCTTCAGGGAATATCATTAAGACTATTTTAAACCCTAGTGTGTGTATGCTTCAAATTCCTTCAACAATATACATTTAACATGATAATATGTCAGAAATGGTAGCTTCAGTTTATTTTAAGATATAAGAGTGAACACAACATAATCCTCATCAATGTAACTGTTTTCTCTTTGTTGGCTTATTGGAAGGTCTATTTAGGTTGGTGTGTAGCTGCTTGCATCATCTTGTCAACTAGTGATGTATGACAGTGATTTTGTGGGCAGATGGGAAAGAAAAACCTTTTTAAAATTAAAATAGTGTGATAATAAAACAGGGATTAGTTTTAATGAACAGAGTTTGACTTCATGAAAGTCACTCTGGAAAACTAAAAAGTGTCCAGGATATATTTAGCAAAAACAAGAGGGAGATCTTTAAAAAAAAAAAAAGTTCCTTTCTAAGAAGTAAATATTTGGCGACAGATAATGTTCCTGTTTTCTATGTGAAAAATTTCTTAAATGTAGGCAGAGAACATTTCCTATATCTCAATCTCAGCCAAGGAAGACAAAACACACCGAATTTGGATTGTTGTGTGTTGTTTGTGGGTGAGCTGAGAAGTGAAGTGTAGCCCAGATGCAGCAGATTACATGTAGGAGGATCAGGATGGAGGAGAGAGGCTGTCTGTGGGTAGACTTGGCTAGTAGCACCAGAGCCACAAAGTCCATCTCACTGAAGCAATGATGTATATGAGAGCATGCTGCTGAAGAAATAGAGCTCTTTACCTCCAGCTAATCATAGTCAACGTCGGGACACTCTCACAGAAGGCATGAGCACTTAATGTCAACAACTATGCCAACAATGTCACACAATGTATTTATTTGTTTGTTTATTTTTAACTGCCCACCAGTCTTCTTAATAAATCTATTTCTTTGGTCACCTGTGGGTTCAACAAAACCAGATGAGCCTTGATAACTTAGGACTTAGAGCTGTAAATATCTCACTGTTAATAAGATTAAAGTTTCATAAGAAGCTGACTGCACAAGACAGCCAGCCATTCAAAGCTGTTGGAGGCACGTTTCACTTATGTGTGTGACTAACATCAACAGAGACACATGGCTGCAACAGGCTAAACAACAGTGGGTTATACTATCCACATTTTATTGACTCAAAAACAATAGGGAATAATTAACGAGGTCTGGATAAAAGATAAGGTGCATATTCACACAGAATCATGTTTAGTTTTTGACGCTGCATAACTCAGCTGAATGAAAGGTAGCATCATTCCAGGTTTCATTTCCCTATATGTCACAGGAAGCATTGACATTCCTCCAGCCAGATTGACCTACCCAGCCCTCCCCCTCTGAGATTCAAGCACTTCCTATTGATTCACCAACAACAGCTCTTTTCTCCAAACAAGCATTCCTCTTCCTCTATGTGGTTACTAAATTTCTGTTTCAGATTCCCTTCCTTTCCAACATAAAGGGAGCAGCCTGTCATATATGTTATTATAGAACACACTTCTGTATTGTTTATATTTCACCCATCATCTATTGATTTCTGTTTTTTTCACAAGTCACATCACAACTGTAAGCTTGTATGTGTGGCTAAGAAGGAGTAAAGACTTCACAAATGATAAGACTCCTTCCTCTGGTGTTCAAAGATGGTTAACTTACCCAACCTCTTTAGGCTACATGAGGTCATGTCAACCTCTAAGAAAAAAAATTCAGATGAGATCCTCCACTTTTCTCCTGTGTTCTAGTTTTGTTTTATGCAAAGGAAGGAAAACATACAAAGATTTGATTTCCTCACACTTGTAAACATCATGAAGTGAGTGAACGTGAACTAGACCCTGACCCCAGGAAGAAATTACATCAAAACATTTCTGATGTGGTGATATTTCTCTGATTGAATGTGTGTTCTTTCCTTAATAGACTGTGTAACAGAGATAGTCTGTAAATCTAAAAGCATTAATTAAAGTAGACATACCGTTGTGAAGCCACATACCACAAGCGCAAATGCTGGTATCTATTAACTCTTCAACAACAATGAGAACTCTAATACAATCATGCAGAGGCCATAACAGTACTGATGTACTATTCAAGTTGCATCAGCAGGGGTCAGATTTCTCATATGTATCTGAATACTCACTGATGATCTATATGGGTATCAAAGCCACAGCTGAGCTCACCTAGGGCAAAGACATGAGCAGAATCTACATGCTGTATAGGCCCTAAAATAGCATCCAAACAAACCTGCCCTTAGACTGTTACTTAACAACCACCAGTCAGTCTGTGTCCTCTGACATACTGACCAATGACACAGAGAAGCTTGGTCTAAAAGGGGTTAATAGGGGTCTTTGGGCTGGTTGGCTCTGCATCTCAGCCAATCTTATTGAGCCATGTTTCTTCCCAGAACCAATGGGAGGCCCTGTAGTTTCTTAGTCTGTCCTAGTGAAGGTAAAATGGATTGACCTTTTTATCTCTTAAGAGGGGGAGGATTAGACCACATGTACTATACTAACACATGGAGACATCCTTCAATTCTAATAACCTGACAAAGCAAGCTTTTCTAAATTAGTTTCACAATAGGGGCAGTGGAAGATAGACACATGATTAGAGCTAAAACACTGAGTGTAAACTCCAAAACCAGCCCCTCTATATATAAGCATAATATTCCATAAATTCCATAAATCAAGTCAAAATTGCCTTCTTTTGAGCAAAGATATCATTGCAAATGGGATATTATCATCTAGAATTTTTAAAACTAGCAAAATAGTCAAAAATAGTCTTCTGATTTTCTTGAAATAAGGCACTTTTACGTTCTTAGAGAGGAGGTTTAGAGTGTAACCAGTGAATACAGATGTAAATCAAATGGCAACAAATAGAAAAACAGACTTTCAGAAGTTCATATCAAATTCATTCAACCTTCAAAGAGTTTAAGCCCTCCTAGACACACACACACACACACACACACACACACACACACACACACACACACACAGCTCTCCTAAAGTGACTGTGAGCCTTTAACCTCAAGTAACAAACATGAGATCCTGCAGTTGCAGAGTTCAGCGGAGACAGAGAGGGGTTTTTTTTTTTCTTTTGTGAGGTGAGATGTATCACAGCTTAACCCTGTCTATCAACACCTTGTACCAAAAGAAGAGGCCTCTTCTAGAAGGCCTCTCATTCTACATCAGCTTCTGCTGCTGTCCTTCCACCACAAAATCCCCTGCGAGAGGTCACATTTAGGTTACAGCACACCCAAACACACAAGTTAAAAACTCTCTGTGTCAATTTACATTTCACACAATTCAAATATCGCCGGCTCTAAAGAAGCCAAACTGTTCACAGTGTTCATTAAATCCCACAGATGCCATGGAAATTAAACATGGAGACAGTGAAAATAAAACCATTACATCATTAAAGAAGAAGTATTCCCCTCTATTTTTCAGTAATTGACACATTTTCTTTAGATAACAGTTATTTTTTAAATAAATATCTGTGACACCCTTTGGTGAAAATGCCACATTAATGTAGTTCAAAAGCATCCTTTTTTTAAACTATGTCTTTAAAACACTATCCATAGTAAACAGCTTTATGGGGTGGAGTAAGCCACTCCTCTCCACTCCACCTCACCCTCTCTCATCAACCCGGTGTCCCTCTCTCTGTAACTGGCAGTGCAGTTCTGCGTTACACACTTTTAAAGTGTATAACATGCAAAGTGATGCAAAGTTGCATTCACACAAGTTTAAATCTATTGTAAAAAGCTATTTTTTTTAAACTATAATGAAACTTGAACCCAATAATGGCATAAGCAGCATGCACCATGTCCATCGCCAGATGTCCCAGATAAAAGCAACTGACATATGAACCACACATATGTTAGATTACAAATATATTTGAATCTAATCTTCTATCTTCAACAATGTCTTCTGTCTCAAGCTTAAGTGGCTCCAAATCTTTCAACTTCTAAAACTTAAGCTTACTTTCTTATGTCTTTGCGAATGTTCAGGTGAAAGCAAGAAGAACAGAAAAAGATTAAAGAGAGGTTAAGTTGAAGGGTCAGATAAAACTGTGTGGAAATAAAGGCTGACAGCTGCCATGGAGGCACAAGAACAGCTTATCCAGTAGTTTCAGATGGAGACTAAGGGAATGAGGAAGAGAATGACAAAAATCAGGCAGACTGGAAAGGTGCTGGGAAGCAGATTGGTGTTCCAAAAACAACACCTTTGGTTGGGTGTTTTCTCCTCACTCCCCTAGCTCATGCTTGCTGTTTTTCCAAGGAAGCTGGATCAGCCTGCAGCATCCAAATGGTTCCTGCACACACCTTTTCATACCTGTCTGGCTCTTCCTAAGCACTGAATGGGTGATAGATAGGGTGAGGAGTAAAGTAGGATGGGAGATAGCATGCTGTGGTAACATTTAGGGGAGAGCATGAAGAATGCTGGAGTTCAGCAATGAGGTGGGACTCCAGCATATTTAAATTGCAGGCCATACAACTGAAGCTATCCTAGAAAGAGAGGAAAAACTGGTGTGGAGAAGTAGGTGTGTGCAATGCAATACAAAGCCCTCTCTCTTCTTTTCCCTTGCACAACAGAGATGATGTTGGCATTCACCACTGCAGGAACCACAAACTACTGCAGCAATCCAACATGCAGATGCCAAAGATACACTTTTAATGCAGAAGATAGTAAACAGATTAAAACATATAACCCTCACATAAAAAAGTCACACAGTCGAGCCTGCTCATTTTAGGCTGATACACAAAGTCTTCAAAAGCCTTTGGTCTAATTCAAAACAAATGAACACTGGGTCTATTAAAATAAAAGAGAAACACTTCATACTCACCCAGGGTGATAAACTTAATGTCTCTAATTCATTAAACGAGTTTATAGCTTACAATATTAGGTAATTATTCTTTGCAAATATTTACTTAAACACACACACATACTCTCACAAGAAAACACACACACAGGTGAGATCAACAGGGAGCCATGGAGAATGAAGCAGTCTGTTGTGGAGGAATGTGTTTTAGCACCAACACGGCTTGAGTATCCTGCACAGGAGAGCCAAGTGTTAACTTTGACACGCCCTCCACTTATATCTACTGTGGCTTAGGTTCCTAAACAACTTCCCAGCTGAACTAACACAAACACACATATGCTCTCACATACAAATAATTGCATTTCAACTGTTCACTGCTTTATGAACTAATAACACAGAGCCTGAAAGGTATTTTAGCAACCATTCTCTAAAGGAAAAGTATGTAGTCCAATACATGTCGCCTTTGTATAAGTTTTACTTTAATATAGGATTTAATTGACTTTCAACTATAGCAATTAGATTTTTTTCTACGTTACACACAATGCTTACTATTTTTAAGATGGGAATGTAGAAAAAAATGGAACAAGTCACAAACCACAAATGAAACAACACCAACTAGGCCAGGTAAGTCATTGGATTTGATTCAAATCCTACATGCACTGTTTTTCAGTCACAAAACAAATCTGATTAACCTTTGCTCTCCCTCCAGTTCATCAGCACAGATTCATCAGTTTATTTACTGGAAAGAAGAAGAAGTTTTACTGTCCAGATCGAAGCTTGCAGGATTAACGCCTGTCCATTTGGCCTTTGCCCCTCTAGGGGCCCCTCTGTGTAGAAAATTAGAGATATGTGGGGTCTAACAGGACTTTAGTGAGAAATATGTGACACTGGTGCTGATACGTACATGTGGAATGTTTTATATTCCTCAAAGAAACGGTTAATGTTTCCTTGTTGTCAAACACATGACATTTGTGCAAAGGAACAAACTGAATCACACAGAAGGTTTATTCCAGTGCAGTTACGTCAGTGAGATTTCAAACACAGAACGCAATGATCTGGCTGGCGCGTTTCTTTTTACTCAGACAGTTTAGGCAGCTTGATAGGGGCCCTGAGATCAGATGAATAGATGGTGCATGAATGTCAGCCAGTGCATATTTCTGGCCAGTCTGTGGTGTCCAGAACTTTAAAAATATCAGAGTCCTTGCCAGAGCTAAGTTTAGAGCTTTGGTGTGTACAAGAGTTAAAGCATGAGTCTTGGGGTGAGGCAGAATGAAACTGACATCTAACCCCCATATGAGTTCACAGTCAAGAACAGTTGGACATAAGCTGCTGCTACCACAACATTTTAGGGTCAACATGTCTCTTTTTGCATGAAATCCCTTACAGAACATGTTCAGAAAGATTTATGATTCAATACAATAATTATAGCTCTATTTACTGGTACTAAAAACAAATTTGTTTGACTATGTAATGACATTAAGACACACTACAAGTTACTTTGTTTTGATATCATCCAAACTATGTATTTAAATCTCAAGTTTGGACCATAACCAGGTTGTTACTCTCAAAGATTTTTTTAATGGCATATAAGATTAGATTTGCCCACATTTCCTTGTGTATGAGCATTCCCAAAAAGGAATCTTTCATCATTTACTGGCATGACGTCACTGGTGTGATCAGCACTAGCCAGATAAGACTCTCACTCACATAGTGGAAGAGTTGTCCTCTCATAAACAATGACTGACTTATACAGAATGATATGGTCAGCACAAATCTTGTTTTAATAAAAAAAAGCAAATTTTTGAAACTCTTAGCTCACATTTTCATCTGTGACGCAAATGTGAGCTAATAACAGGGCAGGGAAAACGTGTCCATCAACACACCGCATGATGTCAACATGCATGATGGAAAAGGAAAGGGTTACTGAGGTTGAAAAGGTGAGGAAGGCTGGGAAGTAGCATTTGATGTAAAGTAAATAACATAAAACAACACATGTATCTGGGTTTTTTTATATTAGAAAATGGCAAATGGGTTCCTATTATATGAAAGTAGGTTCAATGACATGATGTTGTCTGTCCCGCTGGGAACTGTAATTAAACATCACCATTTCCTGTTTCCCATCAACTATGTCTCCTCTGAGGCAAACCCTGCATCCTGAGACAGAAGTGGGTTTTTTTTGTTTGTTTTTGTCCTTCATATATAACTAAAGAAGAAGCAGTGTCTTATGGGCCTCACAAGGCAGGAAAAAGAAAGAAAACAAAGAACTGGAGCCAAGAATGCAGACATTGCTCCTCTAACAGACTTGTTAGAACCTGAAGAGCATAAATGTTACTTCACTGAACTTGAAAAATAACACAATGGCTGCTATACCCTCCATTCACAGCAATTATATATGCCTTAGGAATGCTGAAACTTTGTATATCCATGATCTTCTTTTATCATCTCATCTTATGAAGCGTTAATAAACAAGGCTACTTCTGCATTTGCCATTGATGTATATGTGTTAGGGTAGGAGTGAAAAACAAGATGAAAAGAAAGGGTTTACAGTTTAATAAATCCAAGTCTTGCTTATCCAAACAGATTTATAAAGGACCATAAAGCAAAAAAAAAAAAAAAAAAAACAGTTGAAATCACTGTTAGATTGTGGACTATGCAGCTCTGCCACATACAAAGAATCCCTGTCTCATAAACCCACCCAGGCTGAGGAGACATGGGGGTAGGGAGGGAAAGGGGAGAGGCTGGCTGAACGAATGAGCATGTGAGCAAACAAGTAAGTGTCTGCAGTGAAAATGTTCAAATGTTCAGAAATTTTCAGTGGTTAATGCAGAGGAGTGGGCCTCTACAGCCAACCCTCACTGCTGAACTGCATGCAGCAACTGGGCAGTTTTCCCATGTGGCACACAAAGTTTCATTGTGTTATTACATGTCTAGCCTTGTAATTAAATAGCCTTGTAATTAAATAATCACAAATTGAACAAAAGCTAAGACAGCAAATGCCTAAATGCAAAAGGATCTTCAGATAGAAACATCCACATTCCTCCAGAATAGGCTTATCCATGATTAAATTATCAAACAAACCACCCTTTTTCAGTCTGTCTTGAAGCAGTAAATAACAGAAGCCAGTGTGACATGATCTACTATCCTGATTCTGATTGACTGAGTCATTATTTAAAAAAAAAAAAAAATAGAAAAAAAAGAAGACACCCAGTTTGTGACAGTGCATTTCATGGCACAGTCACCATTAAAGCTGACTTTCTGCACCCAATCCAGAATTTCAACAATTATGGGATCATATCAATCCAGACAGAGAACCCAGGAGGTGTCGCACAACCTCATCTTATTGTCATGAATGTGCACATATCTCAACCATAAATGTATGAGAATATATGTCTTTGTAGTAACCATCTGTCAGTTTTCCTTCAAGTTTGGGGAGTTTTAAGTCATTTCGGCAAGTGTAGGATTTAAAGTAGGGTCACAAAACCAAAAAGAGCAAGATCACCTCTCATCCAGACCTTCTGTGTGCTTTGTTCTTTTACATTTCTCTCAAGATCTACACCACATACATACTTTTTTGAAGACTGCAGGACAAGAAAAGAACTTATTGTAGAATTTGACTTTAATATAGGGTCTTATGTATCATGTTCCTTTAATCTGTGTTAATAATTAAAGAAACATTTTTTCTTCAGCTACTTCCTTTGAAACAGTGACAGGAAATGAGATTGCACGTATGGGGGAATGGGGTGTGTGTGTGTCCTTGAGTATAGCACAATTATTAGCCTAAATTCCTTTCACACACATGCACACAGAAATCACATG
>JAOWBL010001988.1:0-12264 GCA_028564865.1 Zenarchopterus dispar
ACACACACACACATATATATATATATATATATATATATATATATATATATATATATATATATATATACATACACACATATACATACACACACACATACATACAGACCGTATTTCCCCTAATTAACGCGCCCCTGCAAGTAGCAAATTACCCGCAGGACATCTATTTAAGACCTAATTATGCAAGTTGTTCAATGTTCGGCTTTAAAACAATAAGGTGACACAAAAGATGTTTAACATACACGAATTATTAAAAAACAAACAAAAAACCTATGTAAATCGGTCTTTATTCGGTTATTAAATACGATCATGCTCGTCCACGTAGCACATTGCTAATTTGTATGTACATGCAACAAAATTCATTCACATTCAATAATTACCTTTCTTATCAGCACTTTCTTTCGATATAAACATACCGGTAATTTAAAAAACAAAAAAACAAAAAGAGGACTGAAAAAAAATCCTAAAAGCCACAGCTTGCAAACATCAACAAAATTTCATAAATTCGCTCCTGCCTATTAAACAGACTAGCCGGTAGCGCGTCGTAATCGCGCACTCTTGATGACGTCACGTCTGACGTCGGTCCCCCGCCGCAAAATAAACAAAGCGGTGTTAAAGTGACAGTTACCGAGACGGTTACGGACGGTAAATTTAAACGTCCAATAGTTGAAATACTGCATAAGTATTTTGACCTTAACTGCGATCACTTTTATCGTAACTGGCATAAAAATAATAGCTGTGCCCAACCCTCCTCTGTTAGAGCCGAGCTTTAATAAGGAGGTTAATTTATATATATATATATATATGTACTTCAGGGAGAAGCTTCAAGTCTGTCAAAGAAAGCACTCACTTTAAATTAAAGTCTAAAAGAAAAAGAAATCCCCGTCCTTGATTTCTGCAGCAGGTAATTTAAATAAAAGGGCTTCAAAACATCCGAATGAAAGGAAATAAATAATATCCAGCTGCAGTAAGGGTATCCTGCTTCATATTTTACTTCTTTTTTATTAATTCTCATGAGTTTACAATACTTCTTGGCTCTTTAAGACTTCTGAAATCAGCGTGTTAATGTTTAAGTTAATGAGAAATTTGAGTTTCCACTAAGTCCAAAAACTGCAAAGAAACAAACCATAAACGGGTAAACAGACAAATATTTCTATCAGTTTTCAAATCTGAGACAAGTCCAGTATTGATCTGAGGAAATACTGTGAAGTCCAAATGACCAAGCTGTCAGTTTCTCAAATAGTCTCAGTCCTGATCTGGACCTGATCCTGGCCTTGGGTGGTCCAGGAGGTTAAGGGGGCTTGTGAGCAGCAGGCAGCTGAAGCAGTGGCCAGTTTGGCCCATAAATGTCAGCTTGGATCCTAACAGGTCCCACCAGGGTTAGTCCTGGGTCCTAGACCCTAAACTGGCCCATAAATGTCAGCTTGGACCCTGACCAGTCCCACCAGGGTTAGTCCTGGTCCTGGACCCTAAACTACCATATAGAGCGTTTATGGCCTGAGTCCCACCCAGAAGAAGCCGGATTTGACTGGGTAAATGGCGTCCTCCACCGGACGCTGGGGGTTGTTGGTCAAGTTGGACCTACTTTATTTATAAAGTGGTTTAAACTGCTACAGTGGACCAAAGTGTTGGGCAGCGAGTAAATTCAATGTCCAAAACTAAAACAGAGTTTTCAACAAGCCATGCTATCTATAAAATAGGAACGATTCTGTTGTTTTAGCTATTAGTTCACACCTCAGATGTTAATAAGTAGGTAAACTGATGACGGCTTGTCCGTACTCTGGAAAACTGACAGTCTGGATGTCACTTTAAAAAAACACACCAGTAATTATGCTTAAATTTGTGCTTTTATATAAGTTTATGGATCTGAAAGTGTCCAAAGCCATATTTTTTTATCTGGCTGTAAACATGTTTATTTCTGCTGCGCAATGTGGATCAGTGCAGATTAAACCGCTTCTGAAGTCAGCCCCTAGTGGTCGTTCCAGGAAGTGCAGGTTTTTATGGCTGTCAGACGTAACTCTGGGTTTACTCGTATAAATTAACTTTATATAAGTCAAATTACATGAGCTTATATACACCCATATAAACTCAATTTTATAAAAGCTGATTACCACCTATTAACTTTTTTCTAACACGTCATACAAATGAATCTGCCT
Organism: Zenarchopterus dispar; assembly: GCA_028564865.1. Classification (NCBI taxonomy): domain Eukaryota; kingdom Metazoa; phylum Chordata; class Actinopteri; order Beloniformes; family Zenarchopteridae; genus Zenarchopterus; species Zenarchopterus dispar. The sequence goes on from JAOWBL010001988.1 coordinate 2,154, forward strand.
TCAAACTTTGTTTTTTAACTGTTTATTTTAGCATCTTAACTTGAATTTGACTCTAGATTCATTTATTTAGTTAGTAAAGTCTGATAGATGAATGTGATGTCATCTTAATTGTTTTTTGTTTTTTTTTTAATGCAAAGAAGCGGAATCCTGAATGGACCCGCGTGAGTTTGGCTGATGATCACGCGTCCTGACCGTCATCGTGACGTGGCGCAGAAATTCCAGCTCCAACCTTCTTTTGCGCGCATCTTCTCACACACGGACGTGATCACGACCGCCGACACACAAATGGTTAAACACACCGACTCTGGGCCTTGATTGCAATCTGCTGAGCTAAATCAAACAGTGATGTGTCCACGCAGGCCCGAGGCAAACACTAATTTACTGACTACAAGTGGAACATTTATTGCGGGAGAACTTGAAACACCTGCTCAGAGGGGGAAAAAAGGTGTGTGGGGGCTCATCTGTCACTTTCCTCCCCCTTGTTCCACTTCCAGCGTTTACACTGCAGCCTGCGCGGCGCGGCGCGGCGTGGCGTGGCCGGGCGCCACGGAACAGACGAGTACACGAGACACCATCAGTCACCGCGAGTCTCGTGGCGCAAGTCGCGTCCCGTTATTAGATTGCGGGCTGTCCTGCTGCCTGGGAATCAGCCCCCCCCACCACCAGCAGCAGCCTCCAAGCGCCCCTCCCTTCCCCGTGAGGGGGTGTCACGGCGATCCGTACACAGTTAGATGACTATCCGCGCACACGCGCGCGCACAGACACACGCGCGCGCACACTGCGTCGAGCTCCGGAGGACCAGATGGATCAGCTCTCTCCTTTCTGCGCAGCTTCACTGCAGCTTCACTCCGAGCGCGCGAGGGCTTGCCTCGCGCGCGACTCATCCTTTCACGACCATTGATCACGTCCGCACGCGCACAACTCACACGCGCGCACAAACCTGTCTACGAAGAAAGTCACAAAATGGCCAAACTGAGTATTCACCTCCATTTTCCGCATTTCAAAATAAAATAAAATAAAGAATGTGGACGTGAATTTTTCCTTCAGCGGTTTTTGGAATAAAAAGTTTCACAAAAAGACTGAAGGATTTTTGCTTGTAATTGCTAAACAACTTGGAAAGTTCCCCAACTTTCCCGTCAACCACGCGCACTGACCATTTATTCACGACTTTAGTGCCACTGCTTAAAGAAAAATCACCCACTCAGCGCATTTTCCACACTTACACGTGTTAAACGAGGGACAAACACGCGTTCTAACTCACGCACGCTGCAGGGGAAGATTGATAGTTGTCAGAGTTGAGGATAACCTGTGCAACGAGAGAGGAGGAAATACTCACAATTTGCGTGGGAACAGATGCATCGCAGCGTGACGAGACTCCGATTTCCTCCCTTCCACGGCCACGGAGGTAGTAGGCATCGAGATTTCTTTTCTTTTCTTCTTCTTCAATGCAGCGGATTTTCTGCTGCAGTCCAAGAAAGCCGAGCGAGGCTGAGGGGAGGTGGGAAGCGTGAGTGTGATGGGCGGGGGGGTGGGGGGGGGGGGGGGGGGGGGGCTAGGATCGGTGGCCGGTCTGCATTTCCGTTTAACACAGCAGCATCTGACAGCAGGAGGCTTGAGAGCAGAGAGCTGGATCCTGGACCGAAGTTCGCCGGATGAAACAACTGAAAAGCAGCGAACTGACACATTTATCAGCTTCCTTCAGTTACTTATAATAAAAAAGGAAAATAGAGAAAAAAATGAAAAGTGGAGGGGCACATGTGTCCAGCCCTTTTTTTTTTATGAAGCGCTTAAACATGTCCTGGTGCTGCCAGCCACCTGCAGGAGTCACGTGATCAGTTACATAAAGTACACCTGTGACGTCAGCATGTAAACACCTGTCCGGAGCCTGCCGCTCACCTGGCCGCACATCCTCAGTCTTTTCCCTTTGGATAACAAGAACTGGCCTGGTCCCTTCGAAGACTTTGATTTTGGTTTCCGGGGCGGAGTACCAGGAAACGGAGGAAGAGCCGTGAAACAGGCGAACCAGTCAGAGAACCTAAACCTGCAGCCATCTTGGTTATTTAGTGCCTCCAGGATGTTCCTGAATGTGTCGCCACATAAAGCCCGCCTCTGCCCTGCTGAGACTGGTCTGGTACGTTCTGTACCAGGGGTAGTGGTTGTGAGAGGAAGGGGTACCAGAACCTTTCCTGAGAGAGTTCATGGCCAGGCCGAAGAATTTTCCTCCAGCAGTTCTCAAGGTTCAAATCTTTATTTACTGGTTATTTACTGGGATAGACGCCAGCAGAGTCATGTGACCCCCAAATAGGAATAAGATGGTAAAGATAATGGATTTAAGTGAATGGTGTGGACCACTAAGACTGTCTTCAGCTGTAAACATAACGGGACCGGGGCTTCAACGCTTATCAATAACAGACGAAGAGAAGAAGAAGAGTCTCCAGAAACGCTGGTTCCATGTTTCTGTCCACGTCATCTCCTGAAAGAGTTAACCTGTGATCTTTGCTGATGACATCACTTTAGTGGTTGCCAGGCTACGCCTCTGTTCTAATTCATCCAAATGTCTTTGAACGTGTCCCTTCTGAGGGATGTCAGTGACTCACCGAATCACATTAAAAGGTTAGATGGTGAAAGTGCGTAAGTCTGAGCAGAAATAGTAAGCAATCCCCAAAAACCATCTATTCCGCATGGCTAGAGAGGAGCCATAATGAACTCCACGCTTCCCCACTCAGAGATAACCATCAGGGGAGAAATCTGGCTGAGCAGCGATGACGCTGGGAGGGACTTCCCTTTACTCACCAAGACCAGAAAAAATACGAACAAAGACAATTTAGTCCCAACAGCTGACAGATTTCACATTTACTGGGTGAGGAATTTTCTCAAAACGTCGAAGAACGCGTTTATACACCTGGTTCTAGTTGTTGTTTTCTCTGGTGTCTCCTAGTCAGGACTTGGAAACAGCTGACTTGGTTGTTGCCTCAGATCGAGAAGGTTCCTGGTGTAAATCCTGCCTGAGGCCTTTCGTAGATGAATTTGTAGGTTTTAAGCATACTGTCATGGGTTTTCTCCCAGTAAACGTACGTTAGAAGTGATCTGGTGATTCTGAATTGACCGAGATGTTGGAGGTTGTCTTGATGAGATAAATACGCCGTCATTTCCCGCCGAAAGTGATTGACAGTTTTCAATCGTGTCACAAAACAAAAATGACAGAAGAAAAAAACTATATCTGTTTTTTTTTTCTTACTATCAGAAACATCTGAGCATGGTGACTACGATATGATCAAGTAATGTTGACATTGTCTAGTTGTCAATCAAAGCCATCTCTTATTACATATTTAACAACATTTAACATCCAAACACACGTGATGTCGAATCAGCTGTATAAACCTAACTGTTTTCATGTCTTTATCAACACTTGTGAGCAAACCTGACATTTTTGCCGACATCAGCAAATTTGTCAACGAAACTGTCTTTGGAGAGCGCATTTAATGATACACAGTACTGCTGAAACTGTTTTGAACAAATTAGCTGGATGTGTGATATGGAGTTTAATTGATTTCTAATTATATGCCCTGGCGAGCGCATAATTCAATGCGTAAAAAAACAAAGAGGGCTGCTGGCGAGGTCTTGTGTGGAATTCATCAGGATGCGCCGCTTTGTTTTCCTTGTAATTACACAGTACACTCGTCCTCCAGCTCACACGGCCCACGCTGACACACCTTCACACAATTTACTTTGAGAAGCAGGTAGTTCCTTTGTTTTGTTTTTTCGTCTATCTTCTAAACTCCTGAGTAAGTACTTCTGAACGAGAATGACTGTTTTGCTCGGCGGTGTGGAAACCTGAGATGGTCTTACCATTCCTTCGTTTTCTTGCCACTTTAGCGATGTCAGACCTGGGGATCCAGGCTTGTAGCCACAAACCAGAACCATCTTCCAAGCCCATACCCACTTTGGGAAACGACTGGATGGATGGATGGATGGATGGATGGGTGAATACCGGTGGGTACCGGTACCAGTACCAGTATTGGTACCGGTATCAAACAGCTCTGACAAAAGTAAGGAGATTCTTCTATTTTATGATCATTTTTTGTAAAATTAGCTGTTAAAGACTTTTATCAGAGACTCCATGATACACAGTTTTGGTCCACTGGTGGGTTCCTGGTTTCCTTGCTCCAGTCCTACCCATGCACATCACAAAGCTGATGTCACATGACCTTCGGCGTTCAGCTGGACAGTTAAAAGTGATGCTGCTGGGATGTGGATTACCATATTTTCCGGACTATAAGTCGCTCTGGAGTATAAGTCGCACCATCTAAAAAATACATAATGATCTCAGTTGTCTTTATAAGTTTACGTTTACTTTGTTTTATTTCAGTGGTAGTAATAGGAGTAGCAGATACTGGCACACAAGCCTAGAGCGCCCTCTCGTGGCTGTCAGTGTGAAAGTAACGAAAATGTGAAATTATATATTTTAATATATAAGTCGCACCTGAGTATAAGTCGCAGGATCAGCCAAACTATGAAAAAAGTGCAACTTATAGTCAGAAAACTACGGTAGCTCCTCTAAATCTGAGACCATGGTTCTGGTCATCGACCAAGGCCCGCCTCAGCTGGAGGTGTTGGTTCATCTCTGGACCTTCTTCCAGAGTCCTTGCGTGTTCATGTTTGAGCATGTTTTATGTGCTTGAAGGAGGAAGTCATCTTTGCCCCGCCCCACCCCTCTGTTGCCGCGGTGACCCTGAAATGGGAATGAGTTCCAGGTGGGAATCAATACCGTGGCCTCATTAGCTAAACGCCAGGATGTCATCAACAAAGCTGTCAACAGTGTTCATTTTAGCTCAAGAAAAGGTTGGGCACGTTTTATGATCCAAGCTATAACTTCTGCATGCATCCTTCCATTCAGGTGAAAAAGCAGAAAGCCTTTCAGGTTAAAGAAAGGTTAATTACCTTTCTTAACGCGGGGACATAAAGAGCTGGAGAAGCAGCTAGAGAAGACATAACGGAGGAGTTAAGGGACCAGATTTATGTTTTTGGTTTTGTTCGTGGGACGTGAAGATGTCGTTGCTGTTCCAGTATTCTAAATTTATCCCAATTATAACTTATTATATATTCCATCAGTCCACCATCTACACCTGGATGTTCCTACTCGGGGTCTTGGAGGTCTGCTGGAGCCTATCTGAGCGGTCAGACGTGACCCTGGACCGGTCGCCAGTCCGTCACTGGACCAGCTATAAGCCACCGCTCAGTCCTGGATTTGAAGGTTTCTGGTGGGATACAGGGTCCAGTGTGTTTGCTGAGGTGGTCGGGTGCTACACAGGTGAGAAAGGTGCAGTACTCGCAAATCATCTGCAGTTGCCAGGCAACCAAAAAAGGCTTTTGGGAAGTGTTAAGCAGATGTGAACTAGTTGTTATTGGTTTTTTTTCTTTTTTTTTTTAGTTGGATGGATGCTGTTTCTTTACAAATAAGCTCTTGCTTTTTTTAAAATTTTTTTTATTTTTTGCTCCAATGATGAGGAGGAGGCGAGATGCTGCATATGAAACAACTGCGTGGGTCTAGGAGTTTGTCAAACACAGTTCAGACTGTACGCTGACGTTTTCAGACAGGAAGTCCAACAAACTCCGAGTTAAAACACTGAGTCATAACAGACAGACCTTGTTTTCAAATAGAAACTGCTGTAAAAAAAAATAAATACTGTATTTGAGATGCGGTTACAGGTGACTACCAGCAGGGGGCAGACTGCTGAAGGTCATAGGTCAACCACTCTAATGTGCCTGATTTTTTTGTTTTGTTTTTTCTTTTCTATGACTTGAACTTTGACTCGTCTCTCAGCATCCCTGCGGTAAACTGATTACACCATCCTTGCACCGGCTACACCCACTCCTCCATCGTTTTGTCTTCGTCTCATCCTCCGAAGGCAAAGTCGAGGCGTAACATTTGTGGATAATGTTACGCTGTTACACCTTAAAGGCGTTGAAATGAAGACTCAGCAGAGGTGAGAGGAGTGGGAGGGGTTAATGTGATGGACTGTGGACCCGACCACATCTGTGGAGCCGACCACATCTGTGGACCCGACCACATCTGTGGACCCTCAAACTGGATGAATTTTTATGCCTCCATCTGCAGGAGAAAGCAGAAATGATGCTTCAGACCAGACGCCGAGAGCCCAGCTGCATCACGGACAGAAACATTAATACAATCACCGAGCCCTTTCAGATGCTATTTTTAAAGTGGATTCAGTTCTTCTAACCCAGAAGGTTCCATGACAACAGCCCGATTTGCCTCTGGCCTGTGATCTTTCATGTGTCACGTCTCCGAGCCAAAAGGAGAGCAGATTCGTTTGTCTTCCGCAAAATGCCAAAGTGTCAACTTGTTTTGCTGCAAAAAGAAAAAAAATTCACCTGGTGCTCATTTATTTTTGAGATTAACCCACAGTGATGCTGGTCCAGTACCAGGCCCCACGTTTCTGGGCCCGCCTGCTGGAGAACCTGAGAGCTGCAGAGACTGTTCATGTTTTTAAAAGCAACCTTTTTAATCTGGCTTTTAAGTAATCTTTGTTTTAATCCCGTCTTAGATTTTCTCTTTAGCTCTGTTTTTTAACACATTTTATTGTCATTTATTGCAAATATATTTATTTATTTGCCTTTTCCGATTATGATTTATTCAACAGTCATTTTTATTTCTAGCTTATATATTTTTTTTATCTTTATTTTTTCTATGCTTTTTTTACTTTTTAACTCCAGTGTTGTTTCAGTGTGAACCCTCTGGATCGGAGGTGCTGTTGACTCCGGTTGCCATGGCAACGGCTCGAGGCCCACTCATCCCTGGGTTGTGGTGGGGTCCATACATCCACCCAACAGTGGTGGTGTTTGGTTCTCTATCTCCCTGGAGCGGTGGGTTGTGGCCCCCACCATGCAGTCTGGCTCCGCCTCCTGATGGAGACGGTTCCCTGTGATGGTGGGATAATGTTCCCTCACTGGTTCTTCTGTTCCCAATAATGTTTTACATCTTATTTATTTTAACCTTTGATTGTGTTTTGGGGGGGCGGCGGGTGGAACTGGTTTAGTTTTTACTGTTAAAGCCCTTTGTGCTACATTTTATTGTACAAAAAGTGCTATAACAATAAAGTTTGATGGATTGATTGATTAAAATCCTTTGCTTCATCGATAACTCAGTTTTATAATAACAGCTTGTTACGTGGTACTTAAGTGCACGGGTTTTTCTTCATTGACACTGGCAGCTGGTCTTTATTTCCACTGGATCACATGAAGGCGTCACGGAGTGAAGATAAGTTGGTGTTTCATCCGCGTTCAGCCGCCGATTTGGCTTCACAAAGAAACGGCCTGCGGCGTTTTCCTCGCGGCGAAAGCAGCGGCGCTTCGGACGCCAAGCGCTGAGCAAAAGAGCGTCTTTGAAGCTGTCTGCTCAGAAACTGTTCATGCTAATTACAAGCCCTGCTAATGACATCAGTGTGTGTGTGTGTGTGTGTGTGTGTGTGGGAGTATACATGCTGTCAAGTCCATGCGTGAGCAAGTGTCATGAGAAACTTAATGCAACGAGGCAAGTGTGGGCGGCGGTGAAGGGGGAGGGCGCGTCACTCAAAACAACATGTAATCACTCTCAGGTGATGGCGACCCACGGACGGGAACCCGCCGGAACTAAATGTACCGTTACTCATCAAGAAAAACAACAACCAAAACGAAAATGATTCCTCTGAAGATGGAAAAAAAAAAAAAAAAGTGGAGAGAAAAGAAGTCCGAGAGCCAACTGGGTGGGGGAGGGGACGGGTCAAGGGTCAGGAACGACCCCCCGGGTCGGGAACGCTGCGGTCCGGACACAGAGCCACGGCGAGCCGAAGGTGAAGCAGAGGTAGAGGTTCCCGTCCAGAGAAAAACGAGCACCGACTCGGTTTACCCCTCGGGAGGGAAACCATCCGACCACGAGACATCAGCGTGGAGAAATAAAGAACCGGTGGTGGTGTCCAGAGGTGGAGGAAAAAATAAAACCACAAACAAGCCAAGAGGCGTGTTCTGAAGATAAAATCTACCATGTTCTGTCATGTTTTAAAATCACACTTTCATTATTTTACATAAAGTTAGCATGTTTGATAGACAGAATTAGTGCTCTGGGAAGGGTAACAACAAATGCACATTTGGGTAGAACCGGTCAGACCAGGAAGTAGAAAACCCATCCAGAACGGTCCCAGTGGATCAGCGCTGGGTCCGTCAGGGTTAATTAGTAATTCACACACAGGTTTTTTTGTCAAATACTCTCTAAAAACAAGAGAACAGGTTTCTCTGATCTTTTACTGGGACCAGTACTGTCTTGATTTTGACCTGTGGGACCGGCTTGGTGGTTCCGATTAAAATTACCCAGAAGACTTACAGACGGTTTCAGCATCGTTTTTCAACCTTGTGATGTTCTGGTGGCACAGGAAAAAAAACCTCCCCCAGTAGGTCTAATGAAGTACCATATTTTCCGGACTATAAGCCGCACCCACCCGCCAAAACGAGCGTCTTCTTCTCTGCATGGAACTGTAGCGTCTGTCTAGTTTTTGCACCTCTGCGCCCCCTGATGGCCGTTAGCGAAAACAAATCTATAGATAAGCCGTATCGTTTTATAAGCTGCGGGGTCCAAAGCTTGGGGAAAAAGTAGCGGCTTATAGTCCAGAATTTACGCTAAATCAACATTTTAAGCACGTTTTCCAAGAATCAAGTGTTTTAAGATGAAACATGGAGACTTCCACTTCACTCCAGCCGCCACTCCTGACATCGTTCTCGTGTCAGCGTCACGCCGACGCCACATCTCAGGACGCCGCTGACACATCAGGTGATGTTCCCTCGTACCCCTGACCGTCACGCAAAATGTCCCCGGCCCACTTTCTGGACATGCCGTCCAACTCTCTGTAAGGACAAACACGAGAATCTGCTCTCACCCATGCGTCCGAGGCGGGCATCCCATAATATACTCCAGAATTTGTCATCTTCCATTAGGATGGGGGGTAATAGATGGATAGTGACAGTGATGCTAATTGGTTTCACCCTCTTTGTCAGCTAAAGGTTGTCCGGAGAGACGGCGGGACGGTTGGACAGACGGGAGAGGAGGCTGGGAAAAGATCCAAAAATAAAAAAATAAATCCCCACACTCGTTTCCTTTTCCTTTAGTTTTTCTTTTTGTCTCACTCTGGGAGGTAAATGTTCTGCAGTTAAAACTCGCTCACATCATAAAGAGCTTAAGGAAATAAAAATCAGTCAAGATACAAACAGGTTACACAAAAAGACCTTTAAAATAAGATAACGCTGCTAATTAAAGACAAATTATAGACCGTCATCGATAAAGACAAATCTAACATAAACATTTAACAAACTTCTGTATTATAGATGCTTTTTTTGTTTTGTTTTTGTTGGTTTTTTTTGTCAAATTTATCCATCTTTTTGTTTTTGTTTGTTTGTTTTTGTCAAATATGCAAAAGTTGGACCCAAATGCTGGGAAGTAAATAAATTCCTTTAATTAACAAAAAAAAAAAAAAAGTCCTGCAGACAGCATCCTGTCAATCAAACCATAAACCCTAAATGCAGAGGTTAGGAGAGGAAGCAGGACGAGGCAGGGCAACGGTCGCCATGACAACAGGATGACAACAGACGGGAACCCAAAGAAACAGACCAGAACAGCAGCAGACCACAAACAAACAAATCAGGAAGTCAAAGAAAAAGTAACATACAAAGGAGGGAAAACTTTCAAAGTAAAACAGGAACTTATTTACTTAACAAAATAAAATCATGTTGGCTTTAATATGAACAACTATGATTCAATAGCTTGTGGCCATCATTAATCTTAGCTGCAATAATCTGAAGTGAACATTTCCTGGATAACTTTATGATGATTGTGGAGGATTTATTTTATTTTTTTATTTTTTGTTATCTACATGTCATTGCGGTTTTTGGCAGCATTTAGTCACATACATCGCTCTTAAAGTCCTGGAAAACTTTTCAGTTGGGCTGAAGTCTGAATTGTGTGACGTCATCCTGTTACTCTCCTTGTTTTTGTTTGTTTGTTTGGCTCTGGACAAAAAAGTGTGGAAATCAAAGACTGAGCATAAACTTTTGCATTATTGTAACT
>JAOWBL010001989.1:0-14374 GCA_028564865.1 Zenarchopterus dispar
GTGTGTGTGAATGGTTGTTTGTCTATGTATGTGGCCCTGCGATGGACTGGCGACCTGTCCAGGGTGTACCCCTGCCTTTCGCCTGAGACGGGCTGGGATAGGCTCCAGCTGACCCCCGTGACCCAGAAATGGAACAACGGGTTTAGAAAATGGATGGATGGATGGTCTCGCATTTACATTTGGAGTACTCTTATGTTGATGAGTTCATGGTCAACCCATGTACTCAAAGTGCCCATGCCTGTAAAAAATAACAATAAAAGGCTAATCATCATCCTTCTAACGCAGAGCTAGACAGTTGGAATGAAATGCTATTGTTAGGTTGACACCAAACATGATGCAGGCATTAAGGTCAAACAACTTCACTTTGGTTTGATTCCTCCACAGAAGTTTGTTCCAGGACTCTTGTGGTTTGTTCAGATGTAGGTTTGAGAATCACAACCGTGCTTCCCTCTTCTTTTTAGACAGAGAAAAGAAAGAAAACTCCCCATGGCAATCAACAGGAGAAATAATGGGAAACTATATTTTTATAGCAGTTTTCGAAACAATGTTACAAGGTAATTAGTAAAGTAGTAAAGAATTCATTTCAAATCAACTTAAAAGGAACTTCAAAATAGAATTAAACTCCAAGTTAGTTCAATGATTGCCTAGAAAAAGAAAAAAACAAACAGGTTGCATCAAATTTTTTCCTGAGAACAACCCCCATCCTGAGAAAACACCAAGTGACTGTGAAAAGAAACAGAAGTCCTCTACCAAGAAGAAACCTGTAGCACTATAGCTTCATCCACCTTGACCAGCGGGGACTTTAGAGGACAGGAAAGAGGAGAGAAACCCACAAAAACCACAGAATAGGAGCATCTATTGGGAAGAATTATTAGATTATGAAAACCTTTTCCTCTTCGATCACCTTTTTTTAAAAAATCTCCTTAACCTCTCTTCTTTAAGAGCTGGGGTCTTGTTTCTGACATTAGCTGATCATTGGATGATTCAATGATCCCTCCTAACACAAATGACTATCATGTTGTCATCGCTGCTCACTATAACGCACCTGCATCACACTCTGGTGTACTGCTGATTTAAGGTGCTTCCTTGCACAAACACATTTTATCCCAATTAATCGTCTGAAGGAGGTGGGAGTCAACGTCTGAGCAATTCTGCCATGCACACAAGTCATTTATGTCATGATGTGAAGAAGCAGTGAAACACATGCAGGACCCTATCCTAACCCTAACCCTCGTCCTAACCCTGGAGTTCAACACCCCTGCTACAACCAATAACAAGCATTTTTAAAAAGCATCTGAATCACAAGTAAAGTCATTAAAGAACAAACATTTAAACCAGTCCTGAAAACAGTTTTTAAAATCAAGAAACATTTATCCACAAGTACCAATATTGTACTGGTGGACTTAGGGAGAAATGGACCAATGAATGAACAGAAGACATTTATGGGGACCAAATGTAGCCGTTATTACATTTTATATTGTAACAGTTATTAGAACAGAACAAAATGATCATAATAAACAAAAAAGAAAGACAGGTCATATTCAACGCAGTTGTTGAGAACAGATTATTAATTTTACATATCTAAAAGGGGCTTAGATATTTTAAAAAAATATTTTTTGATTGATTTGTTCAAATATAATTTAATAAAAATATCCATTTAATATTTTGTTTTTGCTTCAGTTTTTTCTTCGAAAACCTTTAGTGCCATCTTCTGACGGATTCAGAAAGTACTGTGACACAGATTAAATCAGTTTGATTTCATTTTGTTCGTCAAAATACTGACAATAGTCGCAATAGTTCAAAAGTCTTTATTTTGTTCAGTTTTTGGCATTTATATAAAGTCAACGGACACGTGCTCACCATCTTTGAGGAAAGCGACAAAGTTATTTAGCGTGAATTTTAATAAATTATATGTAGAAAATGCTACACTTGTGAGTGTGTGTTCGCCTGTAATTACTTGTGCGCAGTAGGGCAAGGCAGACCGGATACACTGAGCCATTCTAGAGTGATAACATGGCCGTGGCTTCATAAACGTACTCTCCTGAGCCTAAACTCAGCGTCGCGAAGAGAAGCCATTAGCAGCAACTTATTGCACATCGCCCCGCCTTCTTATACCCATAATGCTCTTTGACTGTTTAAATCTTAACTTCCAAATATAACAAAACCAAAAAGAACAACGTCTAAGCAGTTTAAGTATGGATGTTTTGCAGTTTGAGAGACCAGATGTAATAAATAGTTTACACAAGGAGAAAGGTAAAAACATGACACTGAAACTCTGAGCGAAGAGCGCGGTATTTGGGGCCATAGTCAGTAGACGTAAGGCGTTCCGGTAAAAAGGGCTTGTGCCATGACTGGCACAGAAGAGGTGAGGGAAACTTACCTTCTCTGCGGAATCGCCATCAAGAGATTTCGGAAGCATAATTTTTGCTACAGGGGCTGCTGGTGATCACTATCCCAAGCGCCTCGGTTCTACTTGTGAAATAAAACTCGCTTGACGTCAAACGTATGAATGAGTCGATATTTATTGTTCTTTATTTATTCTAGTAGCGTGTTTACTAAGAGGGTGAGGGTTATTGTAAAATCAAGAACAGTCATATTTAAGTATATCTAGCAACTGATACATAAAGTCAGCATTTTTAGTGAAAACCGACGAGTGTAGTTGGAAAGGTGATTTCAGGCATGTCACTCAGTTCTGCTCATGGAGACTCGATTCTTCACGCACTTTATAACAAATTACAACATCGTGTAATTCAATGTACAAGGTCAAGCGTTTAGGATGATTGTAACAAAGATTATTTTGTGTTTTTAAGAAAATTTGTTGAATTTCGAGCGTTCAAGAGCGTGAAAACAGCAGCGGCTTCTCTGCAGGAAGTCAAGCTATAGCACTCGAGTACGCATGCGCTAAAGCTTTCCACAATCTAGGGATGCGTTAGTCTTCATAAAACGGTAAGGAGTCGTGTTTTTCTGATCTTTGAAAGGTAACATTAATAATATGTGCATGCAAAATTTCAGCCGTTTTTACGGTACGAACGGCAGGTCTGAGAGGGAGTGTGTAATGGCGGGAGTGGCAGGGCTCATACAGAATGGAGGGGCAACGCCGCGCCGTTGTTTGCTGTACGTGCCGCCGCACACGGAGACGTCATTTTGAGGGGGAGCGGAGACTTAAAATGCAGAGTTACGAAGGGACGTACGACTACAAGCGGCACGTAGCCGTCACACTTTTAATGCACAGCTTTACCCCGCTCGGACACTATAGTTCACAACAGTGCAATGTTCGCTTCCACCAAGTGACGCCCTTGTGTTAGCTGTAATGGCTTCCACCGAGCCGGAGCCGCTCCGTCCACGACTGAGGGCTGAGGGCTTCAAATATACCGACTTCGGCACGCACAAGCCCGGTCTGTTCGCAACAAAAACACCGACTTCTCAGCGGCGACGCTGCTTTCAGCGTACAAGATACAAAACCGTCCCCACCAGCCGCCGTGCGTGGAAAACCCCACACAAACGTGGTCTCCCGCTGAAATCTCCAACTTTTTAAATACGGTTTGATTTACTTGCTGTGGATAGCTCTTATTGTGTTAGTGAATTTTTGGAGAGCTTCAGTTTGAAAATGCAGTCGTGCAAGAGTTGGTACATCCGCATTTAAATTGTTATGTGTATGTATGTATGTATATATATATATATATATATATATATATATATATATATATATATGTGTGTGTGTGTATATATGTATGTGTATATATATATATATATATATACACACATATGTGTGTGTATATGTATGTGTATATATATATATGTGTGTATATATATATATACATATATACACATATATATATATATATGTGTGTATATATGTATACATAGATATGTGTATGTATATATATATGTATGTATATATATGTGTGTGCATACATACATACCTAAACACACACACACACATATATATATCTTTTTTCCTGACATATTACGCAAAGTGTGAACCTCAGTCACATTGAAATTCTGTGGCAGGACTTTAAGAAAGTAATTGTCCAAAAACATTGAATAAAACAATAAATAAAACAATGTTTTTTGAACAAAAACAAGGTGTTTCATAATTTGTCTACTCAGGACTTCCTACTATTCTTTTTTTTTTTTTTCGGTTTATGTTTGTTAAATAATATTACAGCTGAAAATGTATGTTGTTGTTTCAACCAAGGCTGTATTTACCTAACACACAAAGCTGCTAAAATAAACCCCATAAAACACATGACTGAGAGTTGGAAAATATGTTGTAGGTCTCTGAAAAGCACCTAGAGATAGTTTGTAATGTAATAGATGCTATATGATATTGAACTGGTAGGAACTTTGGTACATGTCTGTATTTACCCTGCAACACATTTGCTTTTTGTTATTGTTTTTTTTTTTTAAATAGATTCTCTTTGAGATATTTATGGCGTTTTTAGATGAACAAGCTGATTTACAGCTGTGACATGCCGTAAGTGTGATGGCAACCACCAATGAGGTCACGGTGTCCGTGGGGGACATGGTGATGCTGAAGACTGACGGTGATGGTGACTCAGACGACCCCAACAAGACCCAGGTCATCCTGCAGCTCCAGCCAATCTCTGTTGGGTATGTACTGAAGCCAGCACACAGTTGGGATGTAAAGTCCACTTCAGAACTATATAGCACATGAAAAAACAACTTCTGGGATGCTGGATAATCATCCTTGCAGGTACTTTCTCTGCTCTGTTAAGATGACGTGGGAAACCCAACGTGTTTTACTTTTCAGAGATGAATCAGCTGAAACAGATGCAGCTGTGATGGCTGTTGAAGATCATCCAGGTGAGAGGCTTTCAGGGTGATGGCTCAAAAAATGAAAGATAAAGTAGAACAAAAAGCAGGTTGGTAAATGTTTTTTTCTTTTCTTTCATATAGAGCAAACCGAGGGAGATGATGTTGAAATCGGCTGTCCCATAACATGTGGCGAATGTAAAGCTGTGTTGCTAGTGAAGAAATTTGTGTGCCCAGGAATCAATGTGAAATGTGTGAAGGTTTGTATTCATCATTTTCTCAGGTTCACATGGAGAATAAATGACAAATGCATGAAACCGTTACCATACTTACGTTGCTATTATTGTAAAACACATTATCAATCAACTACTGCATCACACCAAGTGTCACCCACAATGTTTACTGGCCGATTACGGGACTTAGAAACATCATCATGATGACTGCTGCGGCGTTAGATAAGAGTGAGGGTCCAGCAGCGAGACGCTCGTTTATACTAAAGCCATGTTCCCATTCAGTGGTACAGGACTGATCAGTTAAGTGGCTACACAAGTATCTGTTTCCATCATGAAAAAGCTCCAAACCTTACCAAAATAAATGTACAGAACCACACTGGGTTTTTTTTTTTTTTAGCATTCTTCAACTGGGGTTCCAATACCAGTGGAACAGCACGCTTAAGGTGTAGCGTTGACTTAGGATCATCTCATCCATCTTGACATGGAGATAATTACAAGATGCTCCTTTCTTAGTGCTTTTGGCCTGTCAGGAGGAAAGCAATATCTTTTTTGGCAGAGCTTAGAAGTGAGAAGCAACAGTTTTCTCATTTTCTAAAAAAAAAAAAACAAAAAAAAACAGATGGACAGTGTGGCCTTTTTAGTGGACATCACTTCACATTTAAATGAACTGAATTTGAGGCTACAAGACAAAGACAATTCAGTTTGTGAACTGATGACAGATCTTTCCAAAGGAAACTTGATTTGTTGAAGGAAGACCCTACTTTTATTTAGTAAATGAAAGACAAGTATTCATATCAGCCGTTATACATATATGTTCAGTCCTATGTTACATGACAGTAAGCATTGTTAAAATGTTTTTGATTTGTACATATATCATATATCGCATCACAGTAAATAGTCATTGTGATCTCCCGGACCTTGACTCTAAAAGTTTCTCTTGAAATGGACCTCTTTAAATTTTAGTTGAATATGCCCGATTCAGTCTCTCAAACTGTGTGTGTTTGTCAGATAGTCAGTGATCCATGTGATGGTGTAGACCTCCACCTGTGTCTTCTGAAGTTTCTTACATAGTAATGCAAGCTGGATGGTGTTAAATCCACTGGAGAAATCAAGGAACATGATCCTCACAGTACTGCTGATGTGTCCACGTGTGTTGTTGAAGCAGGTGTTTGATGGACCAGTCACTGAGGTCAGATCTACCTGCGAGTAGTGAATATAGTGTTTCAGACTCGGGCTTCTTTTGATTTCCTGTATGTGCCAAGAGACTTAAACAGCCTCAGCTAAACTGTCTGCAGTGGCAAGGGCTGGTTTTTATAAATTCAATTCAGTTTTATTTATATAGCGCCAATTCACAACAAAAGTCACCTCGAGGCGCTTCGCACTGTAGGATAGAGATAAAAGCCTGAAATAAACTTGACGACGACTTATTTTCTGATGAGTCATTGTGAACCTGTATGTCTTAAATTAACTGGTTTTGTCATTAAGAATAATTGTTACGTGGTGATGTGAAGTCCTTTCTGTTCTGGCGGATTTAGAAAAACACAGAGTAAAGGATTTTTATGAAATCAGGTCTTTCTGTGTTTCTCAGTCCATACAAGCCATCTCAGAAAAAATCATGACTTCGTGCATGTTCATGCATAAAACGGAAGAATTGTGATTCTGTTTTGCAGCACATTGTTGCTCATCATGTAGTCCATAAAAACTGAAACACGACTCATCCTCTGCTTCTAGTATAAAGACCAGCTGATCAGTCCCAAGCAGTTTGTCCACATTTCTGGAAAAGCCACTCTGAAAGACTGGAAGAGAGCCATCAGAATGGGGGGAGTCATGCTCCGGTAGGGGATTTACTTTCAGATCACCCAGTCAAAATTAGTGTTGTGTCAGTGTCATGGTGCCTACACTTAGTGTCACTCATGGGAATGATCCAGATACCATTACAAGCTGAGATATGATGTAAATATGCAGAACAAATGTCCAAATTCATGACAGTCAAATATTCTGTTCAGATTTTTTTTTTTTTTTTAAATCTCCCTCATCTGTTGTGTACAGAAAAATGATGGATTCAGGTCAGCTGGACTTCTACCAACACAGCACGCTGTGCACCAACACTTGCCGGAGCACCAAGTTTGATATTTTAATAAACAACACTCGCTTCCCTCCGGATGGCAGTGGGCTCACAACACCCACATCCTCTCAGGGTGAGAATACTCAAAGAGTCTAATGTTCAACAATCTAGCTTATTGTCTCATCATGCCTGATATATATGTGTGGCTGAGTATCATTAACACGGCAATGAAAATGTACGCCATGCTGCGTAATGGTGTCTAATGAAAACACAAATAGAGTCAAGAGGATTGGTCCAACAACAGGGCCTTGTGGAACACCAAGACTCCACATTAACATGAACAAACTGGAGTCTGTCAGATAAATATAACTTATAGCAAACTAATGTGGATCCTTTCATTCCAATATGTTCAAGCGTCTAAGAGAACATTGTGCTCGGTTTTGTCAAAAGCAGCGCTGAGCGCTTACCTGGCAGGTGTAGACACACTGTCGTAAAGACATTATTAGTCATTTTTGTCAGTGCGCTTTCTTCACTACCATTAGTTTACATCTTAAAACCTAAACTCCTCTGACTAATCATTTCTTTGCAAATGGTCAGTTAATTGAGTTGAAACATTTTTTTCTGAAAATTTGGAAATAAAATGGAGATTTGATAAAGGTATCTAATTAGCCAACAATTCTGCACCAAAACTTGGTTTTAGGGAAATATAACATCTGATAAACAACAATAAACCTTTTCAGCATGGCATTACAATGAAAACAAAATTAAGCTTTTCTTGAATAAAAATGTTTTTAAGTTCACACTACAAGCCACATTGTCAGTTCAGATACAATTGTGATTGGGCAAAGATCTAATTTGATTGTTCACATTCATAACTACAGGTATCTTCCATCAGACCTTCATGTTAATGCAACACCTGTGTCCCTCTGAGTCTGTGTCTAGCATCAAATCATGACAAATGTCTTTTTAAAGGCACTTCAACAGTACCGAGCATCTCGTTTCAAAGCAAAGAAGTCCAGATACACGTTCATTAGTCTGACCTGATACCTGTCAGCATGTGCCATTTATGGGTGCGTGTGTGTGTGTGTATATATATATAATGTATGTATATATACACACACACACACACACACACACATAATAATATAAGTTACAGACAGTTCAGAACAGAACCAGTTGGTGGCATTTAACTCAAGTGGGTCGCTGTGCAGTTTCTCAGCTGTATATAAGAAAAGATTAAGGAGGAGGGAGTGGATGTTACCATCCAACGTCTCATGCCTGCAGAGAAACACAACCCTGCAGGTCATTGAAACACTTGTCCAACTGTCTGAAATGCTCTAAAACCCATTGATCAAGAACATACGGCTTCATTCTCATGAATAACTTGGTTAATTATAGACTACCAATCTTTCAGTTTTCGTTTTCTATATTTTTATGACAGGGGATCTTAGCAGACGTGCAGAACTGGGCACAACACCTGTGCAGGTAGATGATGACAAAGCTCAGTTCGTGGATGAAGGCTAACATTCGGAGATGCATGGATTCAGATATTTTATTCGGACTCATCTTGGATGACCATGTGCTGGACATAGAACCACTTACTTGAATGGCACAATCTCTATACAATTTTGATTTCTCTTTCAAACAGCATAGTTGGACAAAAAAAAAATCACATCTGATTTCAGTGAGTGGAAGAAAACTGGCTCTAGCCAGGTAGTGTGAACATACTCAGAAACTTCTCAAGCCGCCAGCTCAATAAGCATGAAGCAGACTTGAGTTATTCTGAACAAGTTCAAATTATAGCTGCCTGTTAGTCTAATCAATACATTATTAATCAGTCAGGCGGACTTTTAATATTTTCTGTAATGGGATTTTTAAAAATTTATTAGTTCTGTCCATGTAACATGCATGATGTGTGTTCTCTCGTGGAAATTGCAGCTCAGGCAGTTCTTGGAAATGGCGGAGCAGCAAGTGAGGATAAAGGCGAGATCCAGGGTGGGAAGTCAGACTGGAGCTTGAGCTCAACGGAGCCTGCAGACAAAAAGAGCTCCAACGAGATTTCAGGTCCAAAAGAGCACACATCCTGTTTACCTCAAAACTAAAAATGTTATGTCCAAAAAATGCAGCCCCCTTGGGACTTAGACTTCTGTGTGTTTGTTTGTGTGCAGAGGACACACTGAATTTCTGGAAGGGCATTGCAGACGTGGGTTTACTGGAGGAAGTGGTGACCAACATCAACACGGAGCTGATGCACATGCTGAATGGTGTGCTGCAGCATAAAGAGCAGAGCACGTTACAAGACACAGGTATGAAAGCAGCAAACACACAGTTCCGCTGCATCAGGCAGGTTTGGAGACTCTGTACTCACCACATGAACGTGAAGCCAGTGGAGAGAAGGAATGATTGGGAGATGTCTGAGGAAAGACAACTTTGGAACAATAAAGAGACGTGTACAGCAGCTGAGTTTGCTCTTCCTTTCTGACCTCTTCAAGTGACGCTTTGATTGTTTGGCACACTGATCCCAGATTCCTGTCTGGCAGATGTGGCGGTTCTTAGTAACCTCGCTCAAGTCTTCAGTCTGCTGGACTCAGTCAAGAAGATCCTGGAGAAGAGGAAGCAAGAGACGGATCCCAGCCAAGAGCAGATACTCAGCATGCTCGCAAGTGAGTGCAGAACTGCAGCTGGATCACTCAGATCCAGAAAATACACCTAAAACAGAGATGACTTGATTGGTTTTTTATTAGAGATAGTCGGACCGTTTTAGTTCCAGCTTCCCCCTTCTGATGATCCACGATCAAATTCTGATCATCTCCATCCTTCTCCAGCTCATGTTATCAGATTTTCCTGTGGTCTTAGATGTCTGCTTGTAACAACACTTGAGCCACACTGATCTTAAAAATACTGAACATGTTGAAAATGCACAATCACAAACTCCAGTGTGCATCGAGTCCTCCCACCAGAAACGCTCACATTCTCTCCAGACTTTTATGTGGAAGGTAACTGATCAATCAGAAATCCAGAAGTTGGAAGAATTACCTTAAAAAATGGATTTAAAGTTTATGTAACAAAATGAATGATTAACATCTGTCCCAACTTTGTTGTGGTTGTTTCATTTTCTGTGTGCTGCTTATTGTGCTTACTAAGACTGGAGTCATGTTGGAGTGGGAGGGATTTCCCCTTGGTCCCAGTTGGGACCAAGCTGGGATTATTTTATTGTGTCTTGTGTTGTTTGGGTTGGACCTCGACACATAAATGTTGAGTTCAATTAGCAGGAACTTCGTTGTAACGAAACCAAATAAAATACAATATCAATGAGGACTTTAGTTACACACACACACACACACACACGGTTCTGGTGTGTTTCCTTCTCCTCACTGCTACCAAAGAGGATTCCCAGTCCTTTTATTGGCCTTGTGGTTTCATTACCTCATCAGGATGTTGTTGGTATAATCACTCCATGTCCTGCTCCTAGTGAAGCGGCGCATCATCGCTGAGCTCCTGGTCAGAGTCAGAGCTCAGATGTTGAGGGACGTTACATCAAGTTAGAGTTCATTTATTAAGGGGAGCTGAGTGTTCATCAATTTTGTCCCTTCATTTCTCCAAAATAGCATATATTTGGAGTTGGACTATTTCTGTCACATATTTCTTCACTCGCTCACAGTTGATCAATATTTAAAAGTCCCATTGAACTTGGATGTGGCTCCAAAATGAGCAAGTACAGCTAGGGGAGAGAGTTTTGAGCTTTGACACACAGCTTTGCCGTAAACCAAGCAGTCAGCTCGCAGCTCGTGGACACCGAGGAGTCTGCAGACTTGGCTCAGCTCTGCTTGTCGTTGTTGTTTCTGCAGGCCTGGAAGTTCAGCTGGAGGAACAGAGGAAGCAGCAGCAGGTGCGAGCTCTTGTCTCCTGCCCCCAGACATCCAAAAATAAAACTCCCACCAAACGTCCAAACAAGCGGCCGCGCCTGCAGAGGCCTGCCTCCACCTCCACCCTCCTGGCATCCCCCATCAACCAGCAGGCCGCGGTGCAGCCGCAGCAGTTCACCGTTCTCTCCCCCATCTCACTGTCGTCCGTGGGGCAGCCCTTCACAGTGGCGGGGCTGCCCATCGCCTCCTTGGCCCAGTCATCCAACACAGTCACCCTGCTCCCTGCTGGCTCGCAGCTCTTCACACGCTACATGGTTGCCGGAGATGGAAAGGCAGATACCATCACGTTGCACCCTTCCTCAGGGCTCACACTGGTGGGCACCACTGCTGTGCAGGACTCCAGTCAGGTGGGTACAGTGGTGAGTCCCATGGAACTGGTCCAGCTCAGCCAACAGGCTGGCGGCACAGAGGTGGTGCCCATAGAGGGCCAGGTGGTGGACGGCACTGTGCTGGTGCAGCAGGAGGTGATGCAGGGTGAGGTGGAGTCGGGCCAGGAGCACACCGTCATCGAGATCAACCCAGACCCTGTGGAGCAGGCAGTGGAGATGATGGAGCTGCAGCTGAGTGGGGAGGCGGGCCAGGGACAGGCTGCTGTGTTGGTCCAAGGTGGGATGGAGGTGGGCATGGCAGCAGAAACGGAGGAGACACAATGCCAAATGCAAGAGCCCCAGACTGAAGGGGTTCAGGGGCTGCGGCTGGACTCCAGCGGACAGTTGACGGGCGTTCAGATAGTTGTGATCGAAGAAAATACTCAGGATGAAAACAAGGTCAAATGAGGCCCATTTTCTTTGTTTTTCAAGCACAGCAGGTAAAAACTTGTGGATTGAGATGCAACACACATCCAAAACTGTAAATACACAGAATGTACAAATCCACAGGTAGTTTGGATCCAAGATCAAGCACTAGGTAATGAAACAGGGACGCATGAAAGTAAAGACTATTGTTAATGCTCGTCTTAGTTTTGTATTTGAAGGGTAGTTCTGCCTTTTTACAATTTGGTTCTTATTTTTTTTAGTTAGGAATCCCCTGAAAATCAAAGTACAGGGTTATTACATTTCTGCAGAAGCATTTCCATATGTAAAGAAATATATGTAGTTCCATTGTTTGAAGTTCAAGTCATTTATCAGTGAACAAGCGTTGATGCAAAAAGAAAGAAATAGCCTCTACGCTTGGTTGTTTTCCCTTCGCAAATCTCAAAAGGTGACAAAAAAGAGCAATAAAAATGTATATGTTCTGCAATAACTAAATTTTCTTTTTTGCCCATAAAATATTACATAATTAGATTGTTGAGCCTCCTGGTAGAGAAAAATTGAAGATTTAAAAAATCAAGTCATAATATTACAAAGTTGCAATCTTATGACAAAGAATTTTCAGTTTTACCCGAAAACGTTTCAGTGTTCCAGGACTAAAATCATCATTTTACAGAAAAGTTTGTAATGCATATTAAAAATGAAGGACACGGAACACGTGTTAAATTGTATGGAACTTTAGGGTTTATACATTCTTGACCTCATCTTCAATATCAGCACCTTTATGCCAAAACGTCACAAAGAGTGTGTGTTCCGAAGTTCTGTTGTGTTACAACTTTGATCTCAACGCCAGTCCTGCAGATTTAAGACTTCATGTGACAGTAAGCACTCACCCTGGTCATTTTAGGATTTTTAAAAATTAATCTAACTTTATAATGTTACATTTGAATTCATGCAAATTTAAGACTTTAGTCTCGTTGATTTTTGTAATGTAGCAACTTAATTCTCAGAATGACTTGTTTTCAGTTCTTTTTTGACTTTGTCCTTTAAAATTAGAACTTCAAATCCTATTACAAGTTATTCTTGCTATTTCAAAAGTTTATCCATGTAAATGTCATTTTATGATTTTCTTCTTTTAATATTAGGACTTTTCTTTTTAATTTCCTTTATTCTTACAAAGGTAAAAATCACTTTTATCCCAAATGTGGCTCTAGTACTCTTGCTATAAAACAACTAAAAGAATGAAGTGATGACAACAAAACAGAAAATCTTTGAAATTTGGATCAAATCAATGAGCATGATTGCAGGTAAACTGATCGTCTGTTATTGATGTAATTGAGTGCTGAGCTTGGGATCAACGTTGTGACCAGCTGTAATTCTTCAAGTCTCGGTGGTGAAGAGGACGAGTGATTACCCTGTAAATGTTGAGTCATGCTGCCCAGCTTCAGCCCTGGGCAGCATGACTGCAGACTGGACCTCTGGTTCTGCTGCTCCCAGGACCAGGAGCAGCAGTGCTTGCTCTCCTGTTGTGTGAGATCAGGGCGTTGTCGTTTTTGCACTGACAGACATTCATTACGGAGCACAGCGGGACATAAATTCAGAATAAGGCAAAGAAAGCAAGTGTCTGTTTTTTTCTGTGCAAACGTCCGTGAGGAAGGACTTGAAAGCATCATTGGAACTGCTTCACTTCTGGATTTCCTCTTTTGTTAGAAACATTTCTGATCGATTTTGCTCCACTGTTCCTCCTCCAGTATTGCTTTTTTCCAGTGTCATAGCTGAGCTAATGGGCTGATTGTTTAAGTTCGGACTAAAAAGCGTTCATGTCATATTTGCTTGTATTTTACATTTGTAAAGTGGTGACATATTTATTAGTTTTGGAGCTGTAGAGGTGATCATGTGTGAAGTGTGGTCACAGATGCAAACAGATGAAGTTCTTTGTGATAGCTCGCACCAACAAAGGCCTGCTCAAGACTTGTGCTTTTGCAATAATTTAATTTAAGAAACAAGGACATTTGCATACTGAATTTATATGTGTTTTAATATCCGATTAAAGAAACAGAAACAACGTCTTGTTTCCGTCTTTCACCACCAGAGCGTGCTGTGTTCTCTCGTGCACGGATCAAACCGGGATCCAGATGGACACTTTTCCTCCATGTGAGCTTTGTAATGTTTGTGTCTGCAGTCCAGAACTGAGAGGACTCTGGATGAGGATTTATGTACTCGATAAGAACCCGAAGATGGGAAAACACACAACCCAGAGGCCTGAGACAGACACCAGCACAGCGTGACTCTGAGTGTAAATTTAGTGTGTTTAAAGGGAGAGATCATCGGCATCAGTACCCTGATGATGGAGGCTAAGAGTTGTGTACACGGTGCACGCAAGATGGAGGCCAGCAGAGCCGCAGCATCCGCTGCATTGTTTCTCCCAACCAGCTTTCCAGATACCAGTTTAATGGGGCCTTGTGGCACCGTCCATCCATCCATTTTCTTGACCCGTTGTTCCATTTCTGGGTCACGGGGGTCAGCTGGAGCCCATCCCAGCCCGTCTCAGGGGTACACCCTGGACAGGTCGCCAGTCCATCGCAGGGCCACATTCAAAGACAAACAACCATTCACACACACACT
>JAOWBL010001990.1:0-14374 GCA_028564865.1 Zenarchopterus dispar
CTGGGGAGAAGGAAGTCTGGGCTTCCCTGCTTAGGCTACTGCCCCCGCGACCCGAATACGGATAAGCGGAGGAAGATAGATGTATGGCTAAAAATATCCAAAAATGTTTTCCTCTATTTTACAGTGTATTCTCACTAAAACTGTACAGTGTTTGGTATTGTGTGAATTTGGTATTGTTTGATTTGGTATTGTGGGAAACTGACATGTGCTTTAGATAAAAAATGAAAAAGGTATTTGGATTGGGTTAAACACAGGTGTTCCTCCTACTTCTCATTAAGGTCATCAAGAAAAAGAAACTAAACATCTTCCCCATTTCCTTTGCTCTAAAATACACTCATTACTTATTCCTTGTTCACATTCTCATTTTCTTCCGCTAAAAATACAAAAAAGGACCAAGCAGAACATGTCAGTATTTTATTTTAATCTGATTCATTCAGTACAAATACAGCATGAAACAAGTCTTAATAATTGGTCTAACAGATTTACTAGAGGTAGGACTGACAAAGTCTATTGTTCTCTGTTCTCTCTGCTCATTAAAAACAGAAAAAATATTATGATCAAGATATGCATTTGAAGGCAACACTGACTCAGATCTCTTCATCCAGTTTTTTGCTGGAAATGTCTGATATGACAGATTTTGCTGGGAGTTTGAACAAGACTTTGTTTCATTGAAGTGCCTTTCCCATCAAGATATTAATTTCTTCTTTTGCAGTGCAGCAATTAAACACTGTTACAGCTTAAATGACAGAGTTGGTAGAATAATAGTCTTGTGTGACAGGTACTGCCTGTAGCTTGATCAGCTATGCGCTGTGGTATGGTGCTGGCTGTGGAATGTTTGCTGAGAAATGTAGTGATTATCCACTTACACAGCTACATAAAAAGTTGCATTTTCTTTAGTTGCACTGTCACTTACAAAGCTCAGGATTCGTGTTCAGCTGGGAGTTAAATACCAATGCGACATAAAAAGTCACATGACCTCTTGAACTTCCTTAGCTTTTTCTTAATGTTGATTCATACTGCTATTCATGCAGGCGCTGCCTCTAAATGAAAGACCAAGATTAAAGAAAAAAAAACATTTATAGTTCATTTATTCATCAGCATCACTACACTATATGGAACCATACTTACACACATAAACACACAACTACATATGTCCTGTGTGTGCATTGACATCAGCTTCCTTTCAAACTCTGATAGGATTTAATACATGTGCTTTATTTATTATAGTCAATAATCATTTGTTTTTCTATATCCAAATTAATTTTATATGTAGAACAGTTAACCTTGTGTTTGCCATCCTCAAACCCTATGTTATTTTTCAAAACATGATGCCTTTAGGTGAAAAATCTTGTGAACTACATTTTGGAAAGGTTTGTAAAAGAACTGCCTGAAAAGCCTGCACTTAGCATGTTTTTGTTTTCTGTTTATTCCCTGCAGCAGCAGTTAAAAACAAAAAAATTTGCCAGCCATAACTTTAGACTGCTCACTAGAGAGTTCAGTGTAACCTCAGAATTTTTTAACAAACCACATGTAACATGTGACAAAAATCAAAGCTTTGGCTTGGGTACAATACTAATTTGACTAGCCATCACATTCATTAGATAAACTTGCACTTTGATATGCTACAATCCCCTTGCTAATTTGTTCATAATGCTGGAGTTCACAGTGTGTCTCTTAAAGTTGTTAGCACCCTGGTGGAAGTGATGCTACCTGCTGTGGTGAAGATGTTTTTAGTGTGAAATATCAAGGAGGGCTGCTAATTTAGCCTGGCATTTTTCCTCCAAGAAGTTGAAAATAGTACCCCCCGTAATGAACGGAGCACTGTAAACGACTTGGAAAGAACATTAAAACATAAAAGACACGTTTATGCAGAAAGAGGACATAGTTTAAAAAGAAAGTTTCCATTTGCCACAATCCATACAATTGATCTTTATTATCAGTGTGTGAATGAGAAGTGAGACCATGGGAAACTGAGGTTCATGTGGTCTCACTTCAAAGTGGTGTCATCATTTTTCTTTTCTTTTCTTTTCTTTTTTTTTTGGTTTTCATATTTGTCTAGTCTTTGGAGGTTGGAAGTTTTAGAAAACATGTTTTGTTAATATTTTATTAAGTCTGTTTTCCTTTTAGATATATCGGTCTGATGCTTCCTGCTGTCTTTCTTTTTTCTTTGTAGGCCCCCTCCATCACTTCAGATCTGGCAGCCAGTCTACCCCTCTGACTTTCAAAGGCCTGAAACAGACTCTGAACATAAGCCATGTTTTTTAATTCTCTTTTCTTTCTTAGTTGTATCCCTCTATTTAAGTGAATCACTCATTTTTCTTTTTTTAAACTTTTCAACAGATGAAAGGCATTTAGCAGGAAACTAACAAATCATGTAAAGACAACTTTCAAATCTTCATCTAACTTTCATCATTATTCAATTTTGAAGTTGCTTCAAATGATCTTTGATGGCAGCAAATATAACTTTGTTTAGAGTTTGGAATCCCTTTCTTTACATTTTTCTATACCATGTAGACTTCTATAATAACTGTGACAGTTATTTAAGCAGTGTAGACAAGATGTAATTGCTGGGGTTTAGGTGCTTAAATCATTTGAGTGTCAGAAATTATATTTAGGATGTGACATAAAAACTGGTTGTGGTACGCTATCTACTCTCCTCTGAATGTTTGAGATTGAACTTGTCTGATATTTGGAAGACGCTCACAGTGTCTCCAAACATACAGTAAGTACACTTAAATCAGAAAATTGTGGGCAATTTGGAAAAAGCAACATAAAAAGGAAAAGGACTGCTTCTTTGATTAACGTCACTTGTTTCTTCATAGATGGTAAGAACCCAGGATGTAGTTGTCCTGTCGTCTTCAAGTGAAGAGTCGATTGTAATGATGAAACGGTGCAAAAGCAGTATCCTTGAGTCTTTGATGCCACTTTGCCATATTTGAATGATTTTCTCACATCTATTGAAGTTGTTCCTCCTCAAAAAGATGCATGTGATGTGAAGCAATGGGATTTTTTTTTTCTTTCGTCAAAGTGCATGATGTTATCAAAGAATTCAAGAAATCTAGAGGACTTTCAGCAAAAGGGCAAGGCAGAAAGTAAAAGCTGGATGTCCATGAATTCTGATTTCTCTAATGGTTCTGCATCAAAAACTGTCATTCATCAGTTGCTGATTTATTTACAGGGACCTTGTCCAGAAGTGGCAATGACACATCTGGGCTCAGAGGCATCTGAGATGAGCCATCACACAGTGGAAATTTGTAGTGTGGTCAGAAGAATCTCTATTCCAAATCTTTTTTGGAAGAAATAGGCGCTGAACCAAATATATCAACAAGAAGTCCAAATCCAGGTTTTGTGATGATGCCATTTGATTTGACAAAGGCCATTTGCATCTCTGTGAGTGCAACACTGAGATTTGGGAATAACATGTTGCTGCCTTCAAGGCCATACATTTATTGAGACATCCATACATTTTTTTTTGTTTGTTTGTTTCAACAGGACAATGAAAAATCACCTTCTGCAGACCATACAAAGTCACGAAAATAAGAGTATATGGATTGTGGCCTGACCTGCCTACAGACCAAAGTTGCCTTCAAAAGAGAATGTGTAGAGAAATCTGAAATAAAAAAGCAACAATGCAAACTCCTCATATGTTAAGAAGAAGAATGGCATTTTTCAATGCCAGAATTTCTCTTTTGATGTTGTGAGAAGAAACGCAGCATTGCAAAGTGGTGAAAGCCTTACTGATCCAACTTTGCTTTTAATGTTTTGAAGGCCTGAAATACTGAAATAAAATATTGAATGAAATCTACATAAAAGAAAAAAGTCTTAGATCCATGCTGTCTATGAGGAACTAAAAGCCAATAGTGTACCAACTTTAAGTGATTTGGGATTTTTTTGTATCAGTTGCTTTTCATGGGGCAGCATGGTGCCTGAGTATTGCCTCACAGCAAGAAGGTTCCTTATTCAACTCCAGGCCCAGCAGGAGTCTTTCATGTGTGGAGTTTGCATGTTCTCCTCGTGCTTGCGTGGGTTCTCTGTAGGTACTCCCACAATTCAAAAAACATGTATGTTAGGTCTCTCTAAAATTTTCTATAGGTGTGAGTGTGCATGGTTGTTTATCTATCTATGTTGCTCTGTGATGGACTGGTGACCTGTCCAGGGTGTACCCCTGCCTATTGCCTGTAATGAGCTGAAATGGATTCCAGTAGACCCCTCTGATCCAGTAAAAAGGATTCAGTAGGTATAGAAAATGGATGGATGCTTTCCATAGTACTGAATGTTCATATGACTTATAATGTGCCTCTAGTATATAATGCAGTTTTAAGAAGTTGTTTCCATTTCACATACAATTGGGACTGTGTGCAAATTTCTGAGTGCCACTGAAAGGCTTAATGTAGCTTTTGTCCCATTAAAGCAGCACAAAGGAGCTTTTTCAATTTTATCTCAAAAATAACTCCAACTTATGACATGTACATGTTTTTCTATATATTGACCTCAATTCTTACTATTAACAGTATTTAATGAACTTGAAGGAAAAATATATTGGATCAGAAACTATGTTCCAATCTGACATTTAATATTGTCATTAGTAAACTGTTTCTAACTATTCCCTCAAGCTGATATGTTTAGTTGTATGACCTGGTGTCTTAACAGTAAAGATTTTTCACTTCAATGAATAAACTAAAAGAAAAAAATATTCTGTGTTATCAATAACATTTATATTCATATTGGAATTACTGAAAAGTCTTGCAGACTCTTGTGTCATACCTTATTTTGTTTAAATGTAATGCCTACTCGTCATCCAACAGTTGTTACTCTGGGGAGCATGAAAACAAGGAAATGAAAACAGACATCAAACAGCAACAGAGGCAGTGAGGCCTATCTTTTCGTGTGTTCTGCTTTGAGCAAGGCCCACGCTATCATGACAAGGTCTATCTTTTAGTTCACTGAGTGAGCTAACCTGCAAAGGCAAGATAAAGAAAAATGGATTCAATTTCTTCCATCTGAGAGAGTGTGCTTGTTAGAGCAGAGAATCCATTCCCGTTACCCTGGGACCTTTGATCTAGGATTACACAGGAAGCTTGAAGATGAGAGCTCTACGTTTGGCCTGGGAGAGCTCATAATAGAGCAGCCTGAGGTGGTCGTCGTCTCTGAAGTGAAAACTGCCGCTGAGTCTGCTGAGAATCAAACTTGCATGCTCTTAAATGGATTATTACATGATTGCCAATTTTCATCACACGACAACAAGAAGAGAAGCAAAAGGGCTTGATCCAAATGTCTTGTAAGACCAAGCAATCCAGGAAGAAGCTCTGTTGTTAATTTCCCTCCAATCTAGTCTAATAAAAACCTATAATTCGGCTCTTAGGATCAGAAATGTTTTCTCTTTCC
Source organism: Zenarchopterus dispar (assembly GCA_028564865.1). Lineage (NCBI taxonomy): Eukaryota > Metazoa > Chordata > Actinopteri > Beloniformes > Zenarchopteridae > Zenarchopterus > Zenarchopterus dispar. Next base: position 5,386 of record JAOWBL010001990.1, read on the forward strand.
CATCTTTCTACAAGCAACAACAAAAAGCAACTTGTAACAACCCCATTGTATAAATCTACATGCCATTCATAAAAGCTCTAACTGTCCTTTTTTAAAAGAGGAAAACAAGGGCTATAGAGAACATATCTGAATGCACCATGGAAAACTACATTTTACTGATGATCTTAACAACAGATCAGAATGAGACAAAAAATTTTAAAAGGCTAGCAAAATGTCAACAGCAACACTAAAGGAATTAAAGGTACTGGTCACTACTTGTATGTGGCTACCATGGGGCTATGCCCCAGCAGTAATAGGATAGATTTTTTTTTTTTTAATGGATCTTATTCTCTTGATTGTCAAACCTGTACAAAAATCTGACAGCAAGTAAAGTAAAGTGAATTGCTTTCTTTACAAAATTTACAAGGTTTTCTTTCTTTGTAAAGAAAATTTACAAAGAAAGGGGGGAACTAAGAAAAACAAACCTCAACTTGAATTAACACCAAAAATAATGAACAAAACATTCTGCCTTTAAAACCAGTGCCACCTTACCAACTAAAAACAAAATGGGAAACAAATGACAGTGACTCACCCTAACTCCCAACACTAAAATAAATAGGAGGAAAAACATCACACCAAAATAAACAGGCAGTTCGCCCCTACCGCTTCACTACAAATTGTAACAACATAGATAGAAGGGTTTGAGAGATCTGAGATGCTGTTGCTGCCAGGGCTCGGACCCATCAGCATCAGAGGCCAAGGATTTAAATGGTGGCCTGTTCAGTCTACACCAATCAACAGCCAACTCTGGAGTCACTGGAGCACCAATCAGGAGGAACCTAGAAAAACTTTTTTTAAAAAAACAGCAGAGGTCGACAAAGAAGTTTTACTCCTATGCAGCCAAGGCAGTGATCCCCCCACCCCACCCCACCCCCCCACCAAGAACGTTTGCCTTAGAAATGGGTAGATAGACAATTTTCAGCACCTTTCTTGAGGCTGAAATCTTGCACCAACAATGACCATCACATAAGGCCTTGGTTGAATTCTGGATTTGGACAGGAAAAACCAATAGGTTATGGTCAGTAAAGACGGAAACAGCCAGAAGACTGGAACCTACAAGATTTCAAAATGTTGCATTGCTAATAGAAGAGAGGGCCTCTTTCTCTGTGGTGCTATCTGATGTGGACTGAACTTTGTAGAAAAATAACAAATGAGATGCTCAAACCCTACAGCATAATGAAGAAGAACAGCCCCGGTGCCAAACGCACTAGCATCTACTTCTAGTTTTAAAGGGCGTTCAAAGTCAGGAGCTACAAGGACAGGAGTGCTACAGTGAAGAACAAGTTTAAATCCTGTTGACATTCAATCGGCCAAAGTAGAGCTATTTTAGAGCTTGTTTAGCTGGTGAGAGGAGAAACAATAGCTGCATGACAAAAAACACGTCAATATCTAGCCACTCCTAAGAAACAGTGACATTCCCGATCAAGCTGTAATATATAGTTTTTCAGTTTCCCACAGTAATAATGGTGAGGTGTTTGGATGGTCATTCATCTCCAGAAAGAAAGCCTACTCACCTTTAATGAAGTTGTCAAAATCAGTGTCCTGTAGCAGTGATGTTGTAAAATACAAATTTTTATTAGGTTTAAATGATGTTAGGATTTTTAGTGTGAGGGAAATTGGGACATGGTAACTAAATTAGAATTAGTTAAATTATAGTTTCAGTTATGTATTGGGGAAGGGAATTACTAATGAGAGAAAAAAAATCAATTCAGGAAGAAAACTGATGGATGGAGCAGTAAAAAGTATACTCTCTAGCTGAGGGGTTTCTTAATCTCCAACCATGGCCAAGTCCAAAGTGGTTCATGTACTCTTTAATGGTTTCAACTGATTGCCAATTTTTTGGAAGTCTGTGAAGTTGAGCGATTTAGTTTTGGATTGAAAGCATTTTGGTAGACCAAAGCAAACACACATTGTTAGTTTAAATATTTATTTGGTTATAGGTCAAACATTGTATTGGTTATACTTACAATTTGTTTGTTACCTTTCTCTGACTCACCATGCAGGTATAGTGCTTGGGAGGGGAAGTATTTTCTGTCTTTTATGACATTAGTGATGTCATTGATTGGGTTATTGGGTAAAATCAAGTTGGGGGTTGTTCTTTTCCGTAGTCATTTGTTTGTTTGTTTGATTTTCTTTTTATATGTTTTTTGTCAAGAATATTTGTTTACCTTGGACATTTCATTAAGTATATGAATTTGTAAAAGAATTTAAGAGAGTAAATCTAAATAGTTTTGGCTAAAGAAATGGGTAGTTTGCCCTCTTTGTAGAGAATGGTTTAGTCAGAGTTTAATCATTTGACAGACTTGTGTATATAACTAGTGTGGGTTTGGATCCAAGGGGGTAGGACAATAAATCATTGGCTTGAAATACCTAAAATGTTCTCTGTGTTTGCATGTCTGTCCACCACTGAACCACTTGAGACATACTAACTTACAAAGCGCAAATGCAGAAATACAGTGTGCCCTGCCTTCTCTCCATAAGATTCAAAATGGTAACTAGCTGTCAGGTGCATCAGTTTCACTTTATTTGATCATTAGCAGCTGTGAGAATCTTCTACAAAAGCAAAAGTTTTTTGCTTCTCTACAGGTGTGTGTTAACACAATACAATTGAGGAAAAGCTTTAGCATTGGTCTTGGAGAAGCAGTTGCTGCAGCCCATCAGTATGGGAAAAGGTTATAAGGTCATTTCCAGTTCATTTATTTGCAAGTGGAAAACATTCAAGACAGTTCCCAATCTTCCCATGAGTGGACATGAAAGTTCACCTCAAGGTGAGACAATGTATTAACTGCAAAAACCTAGAGACCTACACCTCAGACTCTGTCCTACCATAGGCCTCAATGAACATGTAAAAGGTTAAAGTACAATTAGAAAATGACTGAAAGTTTGGCTTGTTTGGGAAGATCTTCTCTCTAAACAGATCATGGCAGCATGGCTTTCAAAGCTGTTCCTTAACAAACCAGATATAACCAAAGTTGAGATGTTAATCCACCACATGACCAAATCAAGTCCAAATCAAACACCATTTTGAGTTTTGTTGTTTTGTTTCATCCACCCTGGGGCCTGGAAAACTTGGAGTCACTAGCCACAAAGGTGTATGGGATATGGTACTTTCGGAAATGGAGATTTCTTTTTAAATCATCACTTCTTCAATGCATAATTGGTGAAAAACTGAATAAAAAAAATAAATTAAAAAATATGACTGAACCAAAATTTTTGTGTTTGTTTGGTCACAAAATATAAATGTTTTGTTTTTAATGCATTAAAAGTTTAAAAATATTTCATTTGGAGATAATGTTTTGGCATCTTTCATGGTTGCCTGGGACACCAGGAAATTTAACTTAAAATCCACGCAGCATGCCCAATCGTTTTTCCAAGTGTGTTCCCAGTCATATCTAACCTCACAGCATCAACTTGAACTAGAAAAATATTTAAAATTTGATAGTCATTGTTACCATCATTATTTTTTTAGGTGCAGCTGCCCCCTTATTAATTTCAACATCTTCCCATCAAGTCAATTCAATACACAACAACAAAATTTCTCCTTTTTCCCTCTTCTTCGTTGTAGAAAGTCTGTAAGAATAGTCAGAGATAAGCCTGCTGTGAAAAAAAGAGCTGATACTTCCTGGTTTGAACCAGCCAACACTTAGAGAGGTGCTGCATACAAAGAAAGCAAGGCAAGTTTTTGTAAATGGGCTGAAATCACTGGGAATTTTGGAATCCTAAAGACAGCAGTGTTTTTATTGCCGCATGCCTCCTTTTCAAAATCTTTTCCCCTTTTCCTTAAAAAAGGAACAGAAAAATAATGGCTCAAAAGACTGTACTCCATCATAACTATGAATATTTACTTATGCCATTGGTACTCTTATCACTCTGTCTCTTAATGTTTGCTTGTGTCCCCCTTGAACTCCTCTCTAAAGATTCATGTTGTGATCTTAACATTACAAATGGGTTCTCTGGCAGTCCTTAGATTAGATTTGTTTCTATGAGTCGTTCCAACTCTGACTCTAGTCTCTGTGCTCATGTGGCTTGTTTTCTTGATGAATGCCCCCTGCTCTGTCAACTGTCATTTGCAAGACCACTTCTCATATACTCATCCTCAGAAGTAAAAAATACTCCATATTTAATCAATACTTCCCTCTATCCTCAAGCCTTTAACATTTCATGAAAGTAATTAAACATTTCACATATAAAATATACATACTGTATCTAAAGTTTAAATTACTATAATCATCATGCAATTAAGATTAAAACCAAAAAGTGTTTTCAAGGACACACACATACTTTTGACTCCTTTTGTCAAAAGAACAGAGGTGTGCCTGTGTGTGCGCGCACGAGCGTGTGCATGTGTGCGTGCATGTGTGTAAAAAGGACGGGGTGATTAGGTTTTGATTGATAAGTTTGCTCTGTTTCTATGGGAGTAGAAAAGGAGTATTTAATGCCTATTGCTTGATACAGAGTGGGGTATTGATCGTTGTAGCCTCCACCTTGCCTTTGTCAAACACCCTTAGGCCTGACAGCTCCTATTGCTTGACTAAGATGCCATTATATCACTGTTAGCAGAGACCATTTTCAAATCTGACAGTGGCATTCAGTCGAGATACTTCAGAGTTCTACAACTGGGCAGAATTAAGTATTATTCCTTCTTTTTACCTCTTTAGGACAAAGGGCAGAACTTTATGACTTAGTATTAAGGCTGACTTTCCAACAGTGTCCAACAGGCAAAAATGATCATGGCTCTCTAAACCCCTTAGCCCATGTAGTATGATAAGTAATAATCTCTTAAAATGTGTTAAATCTGACTCTTAGCAAAGTGTTTCATGTCTTGTGACTGCCTCGTGTGTTAACTAAAAGGTGCCATGTTTTCCTCTTCCTGACTTTCAAAGGTTAAAAATTGACTTAGATGGCAGTTAACTCAGTTGTAAGACTGTCAGTTTAAGATGCGTACGATTGATTAAGCAATTAATAAAAGTTTTAAAGGTCTAGTCACCCCTTGAAGTTGGATGGTTTCAGAACTGCATGCTGTACTAGTACCTACTGATTTTGCAAACATGTAAAACATTGTATGCAAACAGGACAATCTATAGTTTTTAGTAAATGGGTTGCTACTTCCAAGAAAATTTCTAGTGTGCAACTGAACAGTCTACCTTGCATACTAATTTTTGGGTAGTTTTCAGGGGTTTTATTTAAGTAGATGAAACATTTCATTTGGCTTAACAGTTGTGGGTGAATAGTAGGGAACTCAAAAGGGTACATGTTGCATGATATAACGTTACGCCAGTAAAAATGGGTTCTAGATCTTCACATCTACCTGCAATTGTGGCGGACAGGGGGGTTAGGGAAAGGGTGAAGGGGTGCGGGGGGGGTGATCCCCAAAGGCATGAATCAATGTAACTGAACATCCTTTTCTTGGTTTAATAGATGTTTCACCTTCCATTGAGAGGGGTTCATAAGTTCTGATTACTAATGGCAATGTCTTGAAACTGAAGCACATAAACGGAAGCTCTTGTATGATTTACACTTATCTTATTTCCACTTGTTTGTTATGTGACAAATTCTTCATCACACCCTTTGCAAAGAATGTCAATTTCATCTTGGAAAATGGAGGTTAATTTGTTATGAACCACCATCAGTCTGATTTGCTTTCAGCAACAATATTTTTCAAAGCTACAGCTTCAGTTTTTTGGACAGCTGCAATAGTTTAAAACAACCAAAACTATTACTGGTTTAACTTACTTTGTGAAACTAATTTGTGGTGTTTGAACACATCAATATTAACAAAAACAAAAAACCGAATATCGAGCTTTAGGATCATTGGTGCAACAACATAATAACTGTCACAAGTACATAAAAAAAACAAGAGGGATTTGAGGGAGGAAAACAATGGACAAAGCACAAAATCTTTTAAAAATGATCTATAGTCCCTTTACAGCACCATAGTAACAAGCAGACAATATCATTACATCTTGCTCAAACATTAATCCTAAGTGTACAACGAAGAAGCAATTCTGTGTTCTGTCCACTTTAATGTTCCCTAAAGACAGATAAAGAATTCAGAAGTTCTTTAGTAAGCCAAACACAGGTAAAATGATAGCCCATTTCACTGGGCATTAAAAAGGAGGCAAACATGTGTTTGTGGCCACAGACATGTGTTTCAGTCAAGCTTACAAAGCATTAATCATCTGGAAAATGCCCGTGTTGTTTAATTTCTTAGAAAAGTCTGTGCAACTTGTGAAAAGGTTTGAGGTGACCTGGTGTGAAGCCATGCCAGTGAGCAAAATTATACTTGAATACAATACACAAAGGGTAGTACTTATATAAGACAATCTTATACTGATTAGCATATGTTGTTCATGCAGCTGGAGCTGCATCACTGTTACAGAGGTCTCCAATTGTAACAATTACTTGTAAATGTGAAAATTTGTGATTATACAGAAGGAATTATGTGAGAGCACTTTAATAGCATACTTCAGAAATTTATTTGAAACAGCAATGCATTTTTTCCCTCCACTGATTAATGAGCTGATTATCTGACTGCTATGTGGAGGACAAACACTAATCAGTCTTTTATATTTACATATACTTTTTAATGACACTGCCATTTGTGTCATGGTGTGCTGAAGCAGGGAAACATCTAAAACATGCAGGATAGTACCCCTTGAGGACCAGGGTTGGTGGCCACTGCTCTATGATCTGGGACCATGCTGGTAAGATTGTTTGCTTCTACTAGGTGTATAGGCATTGCCACTATCTGGAGCTTGCATGAAAAGAGCCTGTTTAAAGGTGTTGGTGCTGGTTTGGGTTTGGTAGGTTAGGTGATGGAGGTTGTGTTGGTGAGGAGCAGTAAGAGCTGGCATTAGGGGAGTGAATCTGGGATGCTAGAGATAACTATTTAGCTTTCTTGAGGTGACATGGGACTGATTAACCAGGCAACCCTGGTCCTAAAGAGCCAGTGACTTGCATTTTTGGGATGTCGCCTTGTCTCAACAGACCTGAGTCAAATTAATGGTAGTCATCAGCTTGTCATCAAGGTCTGAACAATTTTGTCATTTGTTTTAAGATGTGTTAAAACAGGGAGACAACTAAAACATGGAGGGCAGCTGCTCTTTAGGACCAGGGTTGCTTATCCCTGGACTAAATGAAACACTGGTGAAAGGACATTCCCACCTTAAGATCTCAAAGACATGTCAGTTTTCTATTCTCACAGGTTTATAGTCAAGTTTTGACAAAGTCCTTCATTGAGGGCTAATCCTTCTTTGGAGCACAAGTTTCTTGGATTTATTTCAACTCAAACACTGAAAAAAATGTCTCAGACATAGTTTTTTCATGATATCTTCTCTTTACAAACTAAATGGAAAATATGTGATAAAATGAACAAGCTGTGCATATCTCTCAGGAAGCAGTAGGCTCTGTGACTTTTTAAGTTTCAAAGCCTCGTGTTTATGTAAGAGCAAGGAGGACATAGAAGTTGTAGAAGAAAGAGAACAGAAGAATAAAACACACTGTAAAATCCACCCAGGAATCAAATACCCCCAAGCACATATTATCTACTATAGAACCCAAACACTTCAGACCTTGAGAGATAACAGTATGTTCTCCATAGACTCTAAAAGGACCTGAGCAGCAGTTGTCATATGAAACCAATCATAATGACAAACACAAACCCTGAATATAATGCATGATTTCTTTTCTGCTCTATTATTTTTCAAGAAGAATAATGAATACATTGGGGTCCCTATGTAAAGTAAATTTGAGAACAGTAAATATTGTGTATATTTTCATGCCCAAGATTAACTGTAAGTTTGAGGGGAATAAACAGATCTTGAACCTGTTTTTTTTCCTTAAAATGCTACCACATTTCATCCAAGAGAAATGAAACAGTATCAGCTGCCTCTGTTTGAACAGTTCTAGTCAATTTCTTCAACTGATTTAAAAACTCTCCAGAAATACAATCAGGAGAAACTGCTGATTTTAGGTGATACAAAAGGACATTTATAAGAGCCATTATTTAACTAAAAATACTTTGAGATTACTTAATATAAAACATGACAACATAGAAATACATTCATAAAATCTGTTACAGCTTTATTTGTCCTTAATAGTCATTTAGGTCAACATGAATGCTTTGGTTTGTTGCTGTTATTTACAGTTGATTTATTTATAATTTAGGTTATTATTTATTTATTTATTTACTTTTTGACTTATTTATTTACAGGGTTCTGTTATAAAATATAGACTCTGTCACAGAAAAATAAGAAAAAGAATATCCAAATGGGAAAACATTAATGGTATAACAATAATTTCTTCATTCTTTTAAAATGTTGATTCAACAAAAACACTGTTTCATTTGTAAAAGTAAATGTCTAATCAATGCAGTTGTGATCATAGTGTGATTACTACTCATGCTTCCCTTGCAAAGAGTCAGGAGATATATTTTCTATCAAGGTTATGTATTAATATAAGTATATAAGTCTCTCTGTTAATAATGAGCCTTTTAGTTACTCCTTTTGCTGTAAAGCTCTAAAATAAGGGAAGGAGACTGCTACTTCTCTCAACTTGGATTTGTCTTGTCTTGTATGCTAACTCACTTAGTCGCACAAAAAAAGAGAAAAATAAGTATGACTTTGTAACAATGTTCTGTGGAGTGGAGGTAGACATGATCTGTTAAATTTATATGCCTGTAGCATGTAAACTGACTGATCTATGGCTTCTTCTCTATTCTTCTTCTCTGGAATTACATATACACATACACAAATACACATGTACACACACACACACATATATATATACATATTTTTACATATATATATATTTTTTACATATATATGTATATATACATTAATACATATTCACATATACATATATATATATATATGTATATATATGTATATATATATATATGTATATATATGTATATATGTATATATGTATATATATATATATATATATATAT
>JAOWBL010001991.1:2693-14371 GCA_028564865.1 Zenarchopterus dispar
AAGACACAGAGCGGAGAAATGAAAGTTTTATCCCTGTTGTGTCCTCTGGCTGGTTCTCGGCTCACAGATCAACGTGCGCCGCGGCGGCGGCGCTGACGCCGATGACTCAAACCTGCTCTTTAAACCGTCTCTGTGATTGACAGCCTTCGCTGCTGGATCTGACCTGATCACCAGATCGATTGAATCTGTTCGGAGCCGTCTGAGTCTGAGAGATCAGAGGGGATTGATTTCACCTGATCTTTAATCAAAGTTCATCAGAACAGAACCGTCGCGGCGTGACGCCCCTCGCCCCGCCGTCGTCGACGTCTGTAGTCGAAAACAAACATTTCAACGTGCTGCATTCTGTTTCTGTAATATTTTTAGTTTCACAAAAGTTTTTTAATTATCTTGCAAATTATTATTGTTTTTTTAAACAGATTTATATTGACATTTTATTTGATTTTAATCCTCGAGGCTCCAAGAAAACACTCAATAGTTAAAATGATCAAATAAATCATCTATTAAGAAAAACAACAACAATATAATGTGAATGCAGCCGGGCCAGCCATTTTCTCCGGTAAAGAACATACCGAACCAATCTCAGCGAGGGGGCGGGGCTTCATGAGCCCAGCGTCAGAGCCAGAATTCAGAACAACCAAGATGGCTGCAGGATTACTAACAACACTGGAGATCAAGTTTTACTGACAAGAATTCACATTTCCTGCTTCACTGCACGCCATTTTGGTTGTTTGTTTGTTTGTTTGTTTTTTTGACACTGGTTAGTAAGTTAGTGCCTGTCCCAGAAGCTTTGGGGTTTTTTAAAATTTTTATTTATTTATTAGTTTCTGTCCTTTGGTACCGCCCCCGGAAATAAAAGTCAAAAACAGACTGAATTTCAAGGAGGACAAAAGTTGGCCGGCCAGGCGTGATTTGAATTATTACAGTTGCTATAAATCCTCGTCCTGCTGGATGTTTATCAGACATTTGTTGCTTTAATCAACAAAACAAACGTTTTTGTTTTTTGTTTTTTTAATGGTTGCTCGTCTAAGCTGCAGCTCAGGAAGCCGACTCTGATCGCTGTGCTCCTGTTTTGCCTCGGCATGCTTGGACACAAACTCTCCGAGTCTGTGATTTTATTTATTTATTTATTTACCTACCAACCAAGAATATTTCTGCCAGCTCAAGCTCCCAGCATGCCTTTCTCTTTTCTCCCAACACCTTCTGCGAAGGAATGCGAGCCCAGACGGCGTGTTTGTGTGAGTGTCTTCGTTAGCGTGTTTGTTTGTTTGTTTGTTTTTGTTGTTTTCACCCAGCCTCAGTCGGCATGTAGATGACGGTTTCAGTGTCGCTTTCACCTGCCGAACGCCGCGGCGCCGTGCTTGCATTAAAGCGCCGCCGCACGCTTCCCCCCCGCCGCTGAACCGGGACCTTGTCTGGACCCGGGACCTTGTTTGGACCCGGGACCTTGTTTGGACCCGGGACCGGGCCGAGCCGGGCCAAACGCTTCCTCGGAGGAGCGGAGGGAGATGAATCAGGAGAACCTGTTGAATTTGTTTACAAGATTAGACGGATTGAATTTGGTTCTGTTTCCGTAGCGAAGGAAAACAGTCGGGTTCTGTTAGACGCTTGTGTTTGAGTGGCAGTTTAGATGAGTGGGGGAGGGGCGGGGGAGGGGTTTGATCTGTCTGTGATTGATGTGTGACACTAAGCCCCGCCCTCTGCTCCGGTGTGGACCCGTCTATGTGCAGGTCTCCCAGCGCCGCTGGATCCGCTTCCTGCCCTTCTGACCCGGAGGCGCCGCCGGCTCGTAGGTCCACGCTGGCGTGGCGCGTCCTGTGGGTGGCGCTGCCCCTCTGGCTCCTCCTCCTCCTGCTGGTGGTCGCCGCCTTCCTGCTGCCGCTGTTGGAGGAGGACCTCTGCGCTCAGTCCAACAACTTCGCCCACTCCTTCTACCCGATGCTCAGCTACACCAACGGGCCGCCGCCCGTGTAGGCGCGCCGCGGCCGGACGGGGGCGGAGCCTCGCCGCCGTCCACGCGTCCTGCAGGAAGACAGACGGCCGCCTTCCACAATTACTCTCTTTGTGTGTAGCACGTAGGCTCGACCATGTGACCCGACCATGTGACTCTGTAACGTGAAGCGCTTCCAGGCCGGCGGTGGGTTTTTGTTCCCAGCAGACACCTGGGCGGGCGGGCGGACAGGTGTGTGGCTCAGGTGTGGAGGACGAAGCTGGACGCCTGTGAATCCACCTCTGCAGCAGAAGTCATCCAGCATCAGTTATTTTTCTACCTGTATTTTCGCATGTGCGTTTGTTTCCTTCCGTCCATTTTTGTGTCCGTGGCGAACATTTTTAACGTTGTTGATTTTAACTCTTGGAGGCGTTTTGGAGTCGAACCTTTTAACGTCAGCCGTCGGCGGTCTTTCTACGCACCGCCGTTTTTCTTTTTTACGAGTGTCTCATGTCTCTCTGGTTTAACCTTTGACATATAGAGCTACCGTCTATTTTCTATGACCGTCCGAGTACGAGAAGTATAACAGTCCGAGATTATTTAACGTGTAAATAATGAAGAAAACTAATATGAGACGTGTATGTGTGTATAAGCAACCATCAGAAACAACGAATGCCAAATCCTCCTCCGGACCTCTGTCGTTTTTTTATTAGTGGGGGTTTTTTTTTCATCTTAAATTGTTGAACATCAGATATAAAGAATAAATCTGTTTTTGTGTTAAACTATCGAGATAAAACTGAGAAAAATCCAGAAGAAGACGTAAACGTTGATACTTAAAAATAGTTTTAAAAAACTCGCTCCGCACCGGATTCTCAGGGATCTACTGGAACCTGTCGAAGCAGAGATTCAGCCCGGACGGGTCACCGGTTCAGAACCACAAACAGATAAACAACCAAACATCCTCCGCTCCTGCAGGCGGTTTTTAGATCCACCAGTGGGGCCCCACAGGCGTGTGTTTCTAGTGTGGAAATCAGCCGGAGGGTCCACTAGAGACTCCTGGTGGGAATCGAACCAGCGACCTGCGGCGCTGCCGACTTTTATTGAACCCAGGATGTTTCGTTTTGAGTCGCCGCCACGTGAAACTTTTGTTTGGGGATTTATAAATATTTACTGAATTAAACTGATTTTCTTTTTTTTTTTTAAGATTCTTATTTATTTAGTTTTGATTTTTAAATGTCATGAAAGACAAATTCAGATTATTTTTTTTCATGGTTTGGATGTTTGTTTCAGTTTTCCTCCGTCAACATTAAAGATTGAACCGTTCAGTTTTAGTTTGTTTGTTTGGACTTGGTGACTGTTGCCCCACCGGGAGAAGGTTGCTGGTTCGATTCCCGGCCCGGCAGGAGTTCTTCTGTGGAGTTTCTCGTGGGTTTTCTACGTCACTCCGGCTTCTTCTCCACCTTCAGAATCACATCAGGATTTAACACAAACAGCAAACTTTTAGGAGGTGTAAATCCCTCGGGATCTGCTGGGGATCCACACCCTCCTGCCCTCCACCTTGAGCTCGCTGGCGTGGGCCAGCTGGACCTTCAGCTGGACCTTCAGCTGGGCGGTGGACGCCTTGGTGGCCCTCAGCTCCGCCTGGAGACGCTCCAGCTGCTTCTGCAGCTTCCTGCTCTCCAGGTGGGCCTGGTCTCCAGCCGGTGCCGACCCGCGCCTCTTCTTCTCCTCCTCCAGCTCTGAGACCTTCCTCCTCAGGACCTGGACGTGGAGTCCCGCGCTGTCCAGCTGCTCCTTCTGGGACTTCACCTGTTTTTAAGTTGGAGGTGTGAAACAAACAGGGAGGATGGGTTTTGGTTTCAGGTGTGGGTTGGTGGTCCTCCAGGTGTTGGAGAAGATACCTTTCGCTGTAACCTGTAGGTCAGAGTTTTGCTCTCCACCAGCGCCGCCGCCTCGTGTCTCACGAGTTGTTCCGCGCGTGACGAGATGAGTCTGAGCCTCATGTCGAAGCTGAGATCAGCTGCCACGCTGTTGACCTTCATCGTGCCCGACAACTCCTCCAAGAACTCCTCATGCTGGTAAAAGAAATTAAAATAAATAAATAATAGTGGATTTTTTTTTTTTTTATGCGTTTACTTAAATTCCGGTGGCGACTACGCACGCGCTGCGTGCTGCGCCGCAGACGGTCACGCTGCGTGTCCGCGGTCCTCAGCGCGGCCTCCAGGTCGTGGAGCTGCTGCTCCGCCAGCTCAGCTCTCTGCAGCGCGCTCTGGTGGATCTGCGTCTGCTGAGTCAGCTCCTCGGAGGACCCACGCAGCCTCGCCTGCATCTCCGTCACCTGCGGAGCGGGAAAACGGGGGAAACCAGGTGACCACCGAAAACCCCAGAACTCGACCCATCTGGTCCGATTCTCCAGTGTTTATCTTAAATGTTCGTGGATTTCGTGGTTTTGATGAAGTTGTTACAACTTTTTCACATCCAGAATCCTCAGGTGGGTTCCTTGCCTTGCTGCAGAGGTTTTCCACGTCCTGTAAAATGTTTTCTTCAGTAGGGAGGGAGATGCCCTCAGACTGGCCCTGCAGCAGGCTGCCCAGCCGCTCCAGGAACATCTGGAGCTTCTCCTCAGCCGCCTCCACCTTCCTCTGAAGCTCCTCCAGCTGCTTCTCCAGACACTCGGACTCCAGCCTGGCCGCCTCCATCACCCCCCTGCTGCAGTCCAGGCTTTCACGTAGGGTGTCCCTCTCCACCTCCACGCTCCTCCTCCCCGCCGCCAGGCCGTCCAGCTCCTGGGCGGGAGGACGCCATTATCAAAAAAAAAAAAAGAAATTTAAAAAATCACACGATCATTAAAAAATAAAAAAATAACGATGATTAAAAAAAAAAAATTAAAAATAAAACGATTAAAAAAAACAACACGATGATTAAAAAATTAAAAAAAAAATAAGATGATTAACAAAATTATAAAATTAAAAATAACGATTTAAAAAAACCAACACGATGATTTAAAAAAAAAAATAAAATAAAAAATAACACGATGATTTAAAAAATAATAAAAAAATAACACGATGATTTAAAATAAAATAAAAAATAACGATGATTTTTAAAAAAACGATTAAAAAAACCCAACACGATGATTTAAAAAAAAATTTTAAAATAACACGATGATTAAAAAAACCACGATGATTTAAAAAAACAACACGATGATTTAAAAAGAATAATAAAATAAAAAATAAGATTAACAAAATTATAAAATAAAAAATAACGATTTAAAAAAACCAACACGATGATTTAAAAAGAATAAAATAAAAATAACACGATGATTTAAAAAATAAAAAAATAACACGATGATTTAAAATAAAATAAAAAAATAACGATTTTTTAAAAAACGATTAAAAAAACCAGACACGATGATTTCAAAAAAATTAAAAAATAACACAATGATTAAATAAACCACGATGATTTCAAAAAAAATGATAAAATAAAATAATGATTAAGAAAAGACAACACGATCATTTAAAAAAATGATCATTTTAAAAAAAAATTAAGAAAAAAAAAGATAATGAGTTGAGACCATGTTCTGAAGGTGTTGTTTGTGCTTTTTTTAACCCAAAAGAAAAAAACAACTTGTGTTTACGTTTATTTTAGCGGAATAAAAATGTTTTTCACTACAAACATTTACTTTGAGGTATTACCTGTTCTTTTAGTACTGGAGTTTAAAAGTTTACAGTAAATACTATTGGTGCTCAATTACCTTTATGTACATACAGTACAAGTTACCTTTAAGAATATTCTAAGAAGTATATTTCAAGTATATAAACAAAAAAATATGCTAAGCAAACTTACAAGTATACTTAAAGTATAAAAAGTAAAATAGAGTTTTTTAGTTTTTGTAATTCTAATTCAAAGTATACTTCTCTAAACTAAAATGTGAACTAGAAGTATAAAACTACAATGACAGTATATAGAAGAGTGTACTTGTAGTATATTTTAAGCATACTTCTATAAACTAAAGTATATACTAGAAGTATATACTTATTTCACTGGTAGTATGTCGATTAGTGTACTTTTGTAAACTTAAAAATGTTTAAATTTAGTCTGAAGAGGTATTAAGTTAGTATACTAGTACACTACAAGTACAAGGTCCGTAGTACACTTGTTATACTTGCTAAAATAAACCTCAGGTACAGTACATTTTGCTGCTGTGTAAATAGTTTTTAGAAGAGTTTGAAGCGGGTCAGTACCGCTCTGAGCGACTGAAGCGCTGCTGCACTGCCCGCAGACTTCCTCCTCTCCTGCTCCAGCTCCATCACCAACCTCACCACCGTTTCTCTACCAGCTCTACACTCCAGCTGGCAGGACTTCACGCTCGCCTCCAGAACAGCAATCCTCATCTTCAGCCTCTCCTTCACATTACAGAAGTACTCATCACTCAAGCCTATTTTTACTTTTACATTAATGTATCAAGTTTAACAGTGTGCAGGCTTTGTAAATTCCTGTATTTTAAAAAGCCTACCTCATTAGAGTTTTCCATAATGCTCATGGGACTGCTACAGGTGAAGTCAGTGTGTAGTTGTTTCTTGTTGTAAGACTCCAGGCAACACTAAACACAGGTTATACTTGGCTCAACCAGAGAGGGCGCTGCAGTGAAGCGCGTCCGTCTCTTTAGCCTTTTATTTATTATTTTTAAATTAAAATTAAATGTGGCCTTCATTTATGCACTTTTATACTTAAAATGTGACGCAAACGTTTAAAATAACAAAACAGGAGCAAAATGTAAGCCGCTGTAAATGAAGGTGAATTTGGAGCATTTGTTGCCCTGAGATTTGACTGTCAGGTAGTTTTGTCTCGCTCCAGTAACACCAGAAGTCTGGGCTTTGACCTCTAATATGCCATAATATATACGAGTTGTGACCCAGAGTGGATTTTTCTCACGCTGATTTTCTTAAATGAATACTGGTGGTCCTGTGAAAGTAAGATATTGCCCGGTTCGGCCTACAAGTTAAAAAACCGGAACTAAACCGCTCCACATCTCAAACCGGAAGTTACAGACGAAAACCCAAACTTTATTGACAGACGCCGAACACGCCTCCCTGCATGTCTCCTGTATCAGTCAACCAGGTTGTCCTGTGGTTCCGTTAAATTTTAGTCTTATTTTAATAAAACACTTCAGGCTACCGTGTTAAATAATTTAAATATTACGGCTGTTCCGAGTCGCTTCTGTTTTCGTCACTGGTAAGCTAACTAGCGGCTGACGTCATCCACGCTCGTGTTTTTAGCACCACCAAGTGTATCCTGTTACCATACTTTACATTAGTTTATCTTAACATTTTATTTAATATGGATAAATCCTAACAAAGCGAGGATACTGCCAGCCATCCTTGTCAAGGTCGGCCAGTTTTACGTTTCCTGACGTTCACGTGACGTCAGCTTATCCAACGTCACATTTATTCACGTCTTCACTTGAACTGATTTTTTTCATGTTTATCTTTATATTCATGTTGGGAAAGTCGTATTACCGGATCATTTCTAATCCTACATAGATCTGGCCAAGCCAGATTTAAATGAACTCCCTGAGTTACTATTTCAGCAATTGTGCTCAATAAATCCTGATATTGTCATTTTGGACTAAGCTGGTGCCATCAAGGGTGAAAGATTTTACTGATGAAGGGATAAACATGCTTATTCACTATATTCACACAGTTGTGACCTGATGAACTGACGTACCCCCGGATCATAATACTACCACCACAGGTTTACGTCGCCATGGCAATGCTCGTCTTACCCTGATGCTCCTGTCACCCTGGAGGAGGGTGATGTGGATTTATAAGACCACTTAACCTTTTCTACTGGTCCAGACTCTAATTCGAAGCTTTTTTCAAGTTATTATTATTATTATAATTTGAGTGTTCTTCACGTTGTTTTTGTGGAACATTTTCTTCTTCTACTGTTAAACAGTTTCTGTCAGTTCTGCTTTTGAATTAAAAATCTCCCAACATTTACGGTTTACTCTTCCGTCCTGGAAGATAATGCTTCACCACTTTTTTTTTTTTCCCTCTCCATCAGACTTTCATAATTAGTTTGACTCTTCCTAACTAAGTTTTCGACTCCTTGCTGGCTTCGTTTGCTTGATGCTGAGAAGTTTCCATCTGGACCTCAGGTGTCTTCTCACAAGCTTGTTAAAAGAACAAGAAGCTCCTCGCTGCATCAGTCTGGGCTTAAACTCAAGCACATATTAATCATTTGCTTAATTAAGTTCCAGGTGATTTGTTTGTTTATTTGTTTTTGTTTATTTTCCCCTCGTGTAATAGTTGTTTCTTGTTGTAGCGCGCCTGTACGGCCGTCCATGGAAGATGCTTCTCTGGACGTCGTGGTCCAGGCTGGGAGTTCGGCGCCCTGCAGAGGCCAAACGCATCATTGCTGCAGTCACTCGGTCCCAGTCCGCCCCCCCCCACAAGTATGAATCCAAGCCCAGGACTCAGTCCGGGTCATGGGTCTCCACCAGGACGTGTCCTTGTAACGGACTTCATCTGCAGAACATCCATAACAGACCTGCTCCGGCTGCTTTTGGTGGATCGATAAGTCTTGGTACTTCTCTTTTAGCTGATCCTGGCTTGTTGAGCACGTTTAGAGTCGGACGGCTCCGTTTTTATTCGTCCGGCGTCGTAAAGTCGGTGTTAAAATCAGGCGTCAAACCAGCAACCCTTCCTGGGAAACGAGCTCTGAAAGGACCGCGGACGAAGCAGCCGTCACGGGCCAATCAGCCTTCCCAGGAAGACCAGGTGATTTCTGGTGGGGGCAGGTTTGGGAGCAGTTTCCCGTCTGGTCCCAGGTGTTAATGCAGACGGTTTTGGGTCTGTAGGACATGATGCAGTGCATCGCCTTTGCGACGGCGGATCAGTACCACCTGCCGACGCTCGGCCACGACTTGATGAACCACGGCTTCCATGAGGTGGATTTACCACGAGGTACGACCAGAACCACACTGGATCCACGGTGACGCTCGCAGCTTGGATCCCCTTCTCATGACGTTTTTTTGTTTTGAACTTCAGATGCTTCGAACGTGCTGGTGATAAGCACAGACATGGCTACGAAGCCAGAGGACAACGCTCTGATGTTCTTCTTCAGGTAGGATGCTCCTCCTCCTCCTGAATTCTTCTGTTCCTTTGCTTCAGTATCGCTGGGTTTCAAATATCCATTTTTTTTCCTTGAAAATTAACAAAAAAATGTCAAAACTGCACCAAAATCTTCTTTTTGATTAAAAAGAAACATTTTTGTTTTGTGCCAGCTGAATTTTTGTGTTTTAACTTTAAGGAAAGACTCCTAAAAGACATATATTTGTCTTTCTTGGTCTTTAGATGTTTAGGGGATTTTTTTTTTTATTGTCTCATCTCGTTAAGATTTTACTCAAAAACAAACTGGGTTTTTTTTCTCTTTTATTGTATTTTTTTTTAAATAATTTGATGAGAAAACACTAATCAGCAGCTTGTTTTTACTCGTGTTTCCAGCTCGTTATTTCAGTGAAGCGCTTCAACAGACCCACAGATGAGAAACGTAGTCTCCACAGTTCGATCCTCCAACTTCTCTTGGTTAAATTCAAGCTTTTTTTATTTTATTTTTTGCGGCAACGTGGTAAACGTTTCTGCAGAAAAGTAAAACGGCTGTACCATCAAAGGAAAGAGTTGATGTGAGCGAAGCTGCAGGGCAAGTGAACTCATCATTTAAATACTTAATAACTCTTAAACTACTGCATGAGTAAGTTTATTTTATCAGAGATTAAGTTTTCATGGAGGTGAATTCCTGCAGGTGGAGGGAGAGAACAACCTGGAAGCAGTTAGAGATTAAGTTTAAAAAAAAAACATAGTTCAGACAGGTAAGTCAAACATAACACTCGTTTTTATCACTCATTCTTATAACTTCTTACTTTAGCGAAGAAAAACTAATTCAAGGAGCTTTAGTGGGAATGTCGGTGTCGTCGTTCTTCTGGGCCCAAAAAGGTTTTACATGTTATTTATTTTAACCTTTTGATTGTATTTTATCATTGACAGAGATCACTCTGTGTGTGTGTGTGAGTGTGTGTGTGTGTGTGTGTGGTGGGGATGAGGTGTTTACTCTTAAAGCACTTTGTGTTACATTTTATTGTTTGAAAAGTGCTGTATAAATAAAGTTTGATTTGATTTGATCAAAACATCCAATCACACTGAAAAAAATCCTAAAGGAACATTTAATATTAAAAATATTATTGTAAATCATTAATGATGTCCATTTAAATCTTGTAGGATCTCTGAAATCCTTTTTGGAAGGCTTTTATGACCAAGATATTTAAAAAAAAAAACATTTATAACCAGAACCACTTAGGTTGGGCTGTTTTCTGCTTCTTATGAAGAAAACTCACATTAGCAAGTAAATCAAAAGCTTTAAATAAACAACCCAAACTGTTTTAAGTGAAATGAGGACATATGACGGGTGATATTAGTGACGCACAGACAGATTAAATAAACAGAAGTCGTCTCCATTAGTCGGACGTTTACTCACCTGTTTGTTTGTTTTTGTTTGGACTTTTCCGATCTGGATTTTCAGGGAAGGATCGGTGGTTTTCTGGAACGTTGAAGAGAAAACGGTAAATCATAGCGTCATTTCCATCATTTGAACCTCTTAACTTCTCTGCTGTGACATCATCATCCTCGTCATTCTTCTTCTTTGCCGTCGAAGATGAAAACGGTGATGCGGCTGTTGGAGCATCACGAGATCCAGCCGTACGAAGTGGCGCTGGTTCACTGGGAAAACGAGGAGATCAACTACACCGTGGGAGAGTAAGAAGACCCCAACGCTCGTCGTCGGTTTGCACGTCCACGCCTCGTCTGTTTTTATTTCTAAATCTCTCCCGTTCAGGGGGAACACAAAGCTGGAGCGGGGGAATTTCATCCTGAGTGACGAGCTGGATCAGGAGGAAGCCGTCCTGGTCAAGTTTGCGTTTTCAAACGCTCTGTGTTTGTCTGGTGAGTTCAGAAAGTCGTCGTTTTAACTCGTTGTTGAACTTCGGGTCAGGTCCGACTCGCTTTTCTTTTTCAGTGAAGCTGGCGATCTGGGAGGTGGCGTTGGACAACTTTGTGGAGTCGATTCAGTCGATCCCAGAGGTACAGAGCAAACGGGAATCGGGAATAATTAACCCCATGTGAAGGTTGTTTGTGTGGGAGATCATTAATGTTTGGTTTTGTCTTTTTAAAGACACTGAAGTCGGGTAAAAGGGTGAAGTTGTCCTCTGCAGAGGTCATGCAGAAGATAGGAGAGCTGTTTACGTTGAGGTAAATTCAACTTCCTGTCAGAAACAGCTGATTCATCGTTCACCGGCAGCGCCTCCAGATTTGAGTGGCGTTTTCATCCCAAACGCTGCGTTTCCGCGTGTTTCTGCACAGACACTGTATAAACCTGAGGTCCGACCTGCTCCTCACGCCCGACTTCTACTGGGACCGGGAGAACCTGGAGAAGCTCTACGATAAAACCTGCCAGTTCCTCAGCATCAACCGCAGAGTCAACGTAAACAAACGCCGTCTGTCAAAAACCCATTTAATGAATATTATTATTGGCCCTAAAATTGTTGTTGCGGTCCTGACCCTTTTGTCACCATTATTATTACTATAATATGTGCTTTATTTGCACTCCTTCTTGTACCACTCCTTCTTGTGTGTGTGAATATATATATATATATATATATATATATATATATATATATATATATATATATATATACACA
>JAOWBL010001992.1:0-14371 GCA_028564865.1 Zenarchopterus dispar
AAAAAAAAAAACTTTCATGTATCTACTATGTCTTGGCACAAGTTATCTATGAAAATTAAAAAAAAACAACTTTCATGTATCTACTATGTCTTGGCACAAGTTATCTATGAATCATAAAATTAAATACTGGACATTTGGGCATTGGTTTTAAATGTAAGTCATGACTTGTTGGCTTGGTATTACCCTTGCTGAGTGATGACTTAACAGGAAAGTTAACAAAATAACGGTCAAAAAAAAAAAGAAAAAAAAGTGAGATTTGGAGCTGTTGTCTAGAAATACACTGAGTGAGCATCACTCAGTGCATCACCAAGCAGCAGCTTATAATTTATGGACTTACTTCTGGGCAAAATTGTGTAGTTCCAATGACAAGACAGAAGGGGTCTTCAAAACAGTGTGTCCAACTCAATGATGAAGGTTCAGTTGAACCCTTTTTCCCAGATCCTCTTGCTTACA
Source organism: Zenarchopterus dispar (assembly GCA_028564865.1). Lineage (NCBI taxonomy): Eukaryota > Metazoa > Chordata > Actinopteri > Beloniformes > Zenarchopteridae > Zenarchopterus > Zenarchopterus dispar. The sequence goes on from JAOWBL010001992.1 coordinate 454, forward strand.
GTGTGTTGCCACAGAAGATGGGATGTTAATTCCCACCTGTGGCTTCTGCATCAAATATTCCCTTCCCTGCTCTGGATCAAGTCCTTAAACATCTTCAGCATCCCTGCTTTGGTTACATTACCTTTACTGTAACTCAAAAGCTGCACTACTATTTAAAATGTAGCAATGACATCACAAACCAGGAGATGATGTGGGACTAGCACGTGCTGGGTTGGCCATGAAACTATATATGCTTACTATGGGCTAAAAGAAAGGTGTAAATATATTCAAATGAATGCCAGATTTATTTCTCATAGGCTCCCTTTATTTCACTTTCCAATGTTTCTGCCTAGAGATCCACAGCCTTGCTGAAGCACATTAGAATGTGAGTCTGGGAAAGAAGGAAAAAAAAAACGAGAGAACTGATGCTGCACCACCTACACATCACCATTTCACTGCGGGTCTACTATTGTGATGGAGTGACTTTGTAGTCCTGCTACTGAACTGTGATGGAGCTGAATTAGCTGCTGGAACAGCCTCCAAGGCTGTACTGCATAAACAACAACTGGCTTGCCAATAAAGCTACAATAAAGCTGCATTTACATGAAAATCACACAAGTATGCGAATAGTCCAGCACACCCCTCTTTCTGATTCTGGTATCTTCAGTCTCACACATTTTTTCACTAATATTTCCCTCACTTGTTTACTTTTGCACTTGTAAACTTTTTGAAGTCATATCTCTGATCATTTTGCTTATCTAAAAGAGATTTATTATTTATAACAAGTACAGACTCCGTGAGAATCGAATGGTAAAAGTTCAACTCCAAACTCAGTTCTTACATGCCAAGTTTCATCTGTATCCAGCATGTTCATTTTCTTTTGTTTTTTCTGTGCTTGTACTTGACTACATTATAATATATTTGACCACAATAGCAATAAAAAATGCTAAAAGTGATGGCTTTTAGCAATATTTTGTCTGTATCGTGCTGTGTCTCTGTCATTTTCTTGAGGTTTTCAGAGCAGCACTTTTAAGACAAGGTTTATGAACATTCGTACTGCACTCTGATGCAGCTATATTTACTCATTCACTGTTGATTGTAATTGTTAATGTTTAAGATGCAACCTGAAACTAGACTTTTCCATGACCTGGCAGGTTAACACTACTGATGAATCTAATATATTGTTATATATAGTGCTGTTTATTTGAATTTAACTTGCTATTAATTCTTTCACATGTATGTGTGATCAGGCTGTACTTTAGCCACACTCCCAAAAAGAAATACTTTTAAATTCATTCATTTAGTGAAGAGCATTGTAAAGGTCCACCTTTTGTTATTACTAAATCAACTTAGTTTTTAAATCATAATGGTATAACAAAAAAAAAATGAAAACAGGTGATTGGGGTAAGTTATACAGTAGAAATGGCTTTGACATAAGAAACGCTAAACCCTTTTTCAATTTCCTGTGTGTTGCTATTAAGACTTTCAGACATAAATCCTGGTTATTTCCCAGTTTGATGCACTATAGGAGGGAGAAAATGTGATCGTTCAGACAGACATCTATATAAGGTAAACGATAGCCAGCGTTCATACTCATTAGAACTAAGCAGGATAATTTTGAACTTGTAGCCACTTCTTCATGCTCAGATGGTTGGCTGCTCCTGTCACCGGTCTCTTGCATTTCTGATTCCATGTCTATTGGAATCAGAAATGCAGCATACAAAACATTTGTCCACTGGTACTTCACTGATGACATGAAACTGTTTTTGAACTGATTTAATTTAATGAATCCCTTGCAATTTGTTTCTGTAGACATTTCTTTAGTAGTTAAAAAAACAAACAATTTTATTGCAGATGATAGCATCCCGTACCCTGTCAGTAATCTGCCGAGAAATGTCATCCTTAGTACAAGCATCTAGTAGTTTGTTTTTTTTTAAATCATCATCATCAGAGGGTGAAAGGGTTTATTAGCAGCTTTTGATGTCAGTCTGAAACAATTATTATTTACAATTATACCAATAAATAGCTATAACTTCCACTGAAATTTTTAAAAACAGTTGGATGGTTATAGTGTACTTTGGTTTTCAGAAGGATTAAGTTTAAGATACATTTGTTTCTTATTAGGCCTTGACTTAACCTTGGACTAACCAAAGAACTGATTAACACTCAAAATAAAGTTCTCATCTACATTTCATGAAGGTGCTGCTGAACTGAAGCTTTAGTCCAAAGAAAGAAAATTTTAAATGAAGCTCATTTTAGTTCAGTTCAGTCCATTACACTTTACTCCTGGGAAGACTTATAGCCGAATCTGATGGCAATTTCCAGGCTGTCACACTGATATTGTCCCATTTTCAAAATCAGTGTTATGTGGGCAATATCATCATGCTGTTCTGCAACAAAACATTCCCCCTGTGTTATAGCCTTCAAAAGCAGTGGAAGCATTGTTTCTGAGCAGTGACAAGATCTGAGCAGAACAAACCTCAGCACGTCTCATTTGCTGTCAAAAAGCATAAAAAATTTCAGTGGTGATAATTTAAATTGATGGAACTCTGTGAAAAGTATAAATAATGAAAGCTCTGTCTTGAAAATGTTGCCCAGCATTTAGTACATTTTGGATTTCCAATACTTAAATTTATGGAGAGATTAAAAGTAAAATGAGCACATTTTTCTAAGTCACATGCTTAGGTGCAATTTTGCTGTACTTGTACAAGTGCATATGACACTGTAGCTGCCTGCTTCCAGGTGATATTCCTCAATTTCTTTCATTCCCAGTTTTCACTTTCCTGTCCAGCCAATATTGTGGTCTAATAGTGGAAATAAAAAGGTATATGAACATCTTGGAATTACCTGGTTTTCTGCATTAATGCACTATAAAATCCAATTTGATCTTTATCTAAATCACAATAACAAATAAACCCAATGTGCTTAAAATGACTTTATTGATTCCCATGGGGAAAATTCAGGTATAGAACTGCTCAAGAAGACAAAACTTAAAAGGATGGATATTTAAAAAATAATGTAAAAATACCAAAAATAAAAAATAAAAATAAACAACAACAACCAAAGTATTAAAAATATACAAATGGTAAGTAGCATTAAAATAGAATAAGAGTTAAGTGTCAGAAGTGACTCTGCACTAGTGAAAGTTAAGTTTGCAGCAAATAAATTGTGATGCAATGTCAAACATCAACAATGCTAAAGGAAAAAGTAAGTAAACCTGCAGACTACCGGGTTCAGCAAAAGCTAATTGGAATCAGAAGTTTGTAATTCTGGGGTGAACTTCATTAAATTATTTTGGAGGTGTGGTGTGTAGCTACTTTGATAAAGACACTTAAAATATTCAAATTTATTGCTAACGAGTACAATTCCTAGAGAGTATATGCACTCACAACTTTATTGGTCACACCTAGTGTACCTAGTAAAGTGACTGGTGAGTGTATGAACTAACTATATGAAGCTGATTGAACAATTTGTTCAGTTTTATCCATCCATCCATTTTCTTGACCCGTTGTTCCATTTCTGGGTCACGGGTGTCTGCTGGAGCCTATCCCAGCCCATCACAGGCGATTTAGCTATAGAAAATTGTTATTCATACACCTCCTAACAGAATCCAAACACCTAAGCAAGATCTGTATCTTAAAAACATTCTGAGATTTAAAAGAAATGTATAAATGAATAACTTTTTCTAAGATCGTAAAGATAAATGGGAAGTTGGAGATAGGTCTGTAGCTGCTGAAAAGGTAAGGATCAAGCCTGTTTTTTTTTTTAAGTAGAGGGATAACAGCATTCTTGAAATAATCAGGGACCTGAACAGAGAGCAGAGAAAAGTTCATTATTGTGAGCACGCAGGGACCAATGGACTGGAAGACATATTTGAATAGTGACACCACAGCAACCCTTCACTCCTCGGCCAGTTCTCTGAGGCTGGAGGAGTAACCAGCAGGGCAAAGTTCAATGAGGGACGAGTGGTCCGAGGTGTGCTGCCAGGTTTTACTGAGAAACAGAAAATCCAACTTTCTGGTGAGTATAAAATCATTTAACAACAAAGTTTTATCAGTCACAGATCGGGCATTAAAGGGGCACTGTGTAGTTCAGATGGTAGAGCAGCGGACTTTGCCTTTGTGGGTCCTGTGTTGGAGCCCCTTCTCCCCGTTTGTGGGGTTGCATCAAAGAGGGCATCCAGCTTAAAACCTGTGCCAAATTGATGTGCAGACTGTGCTGATCCCCTATGACAAGTAGGTTGAAATGGTGGAGAGAGAGATTGGGTGTTAAAGGGCACCGTGCTCAGAGAGGCAAAAGCCCAATTTTTATTGGAGACAGCCTGAGCCAAGGGGAACAAAAGCTAAGGGTTTGATCCCTGATCCTTGGGTATTTCACTCACCACAGAGACGGAAGACCAAGCAAGCAAAGAACTAGGGTGAACATTCCTCAGGTAGCACAGCCTCATGGATCCAGGGCCTACATATCCCTCAGGGACACAAGGAAAATGCACTCAACCACGTGAATTGTTTGAATACAGCTGAGCAGGAATGCTCAACGTCTCTTACCGGTCACTCCACGCTGCCAGGGCAGCCTGATCTTCATCTGGAGGCCAGCTCTTTTCCCTATCCTCTTCTGTAGTCTACATGGCGCCAGCAGGACATCAGTTAGGATGCCAGATGTGGATCCAGCTGCTAGGAACAGAGAATGGAGAACATCAGCGCAAGAAGAAGATGTATCATTACCAATCATAAAAAATTCAATAGACAACAGTGTCAGGCAATCACAAACCCATGCAGGTAAAACACTGTTAAAACCAAGTGGAAACAGCAGTGCAGAGAAAAGCAGTACCTCAGATTTACAGGACAAACTGCTGCCGGCAGCACCTAAGCTAGAGACAAATGCCATCATACCAGAATTGCATCTCATCAACCTCGTCCGCATACTGAAACTTACAGAATGCTTAATTTGACCAGTAATGGGACCAGTAATCTGGTGAGGGAAATCTCTGAATACTGCTACATTAAATTCTTCAATTAAATTAGCAAAAATCATCTTACAAATCTAAATGGAGACACAATGCTGGTTCTACCAAACTAATGGACAGTTATTGGACTGCTAACCTTCACAGGGTTATGCTTTTGTTTACCTCACCCCACAATAATTGATGGCAATTCTTGAAGTTTTTCATTGACATGTCAGGTCCTGCATATAGTAGCCTTCCATCACCCCCCACACTCCACCTCTAAATTACATCCAAACTGATTGTAATTTGCACATTGAAAAAGATTTACTCTCTTTTTCCTAAATTAAACAAGTGGTCTGGATATAATTCTTAAAGCCTTAAAGCCAATAAATTATCCAAAAGCCACATCTCTTATTTTTAAGATCTTTTGTGTCATCCATTTGAATCAGTCTGACAAAATTGAGACAAGGTGGGACGAGGAACTATAGACTGACTGAACTAGTGAGATGACTTCTGATTAAAATTTGAAGAAAAGAGTTTGCCAACACCAGTCCTTGGGGACTGCTGTTCTGCATATTTCAGATGTTTCTCTGCTTCAACACACCTGAATCAAATGCATGGATCACCAGCTTGTCATCAAGATCTGGACAGCTCTGTTAATGACACATGGATTTAAAAGTTTCCACAAACTGTTTTCACTTCAGAGAAACAACATAATTAAAGTGTCTCAAACAAGCACTCAAAAAACCAATGAATTCGTCTGAAACAGCTTCACCTGAACTTCTATGGTGCAACATCATCGATAATGACAATTTTAAAAAATAATTTGGAGGGAAAGTTAACTACTTTATGTTTACTGGAGGGGGAAAAATCATTCACATTGTTCTCAAGAAAGACATGGGAAAGCTACGGCAGAATATTACACAAACTTGTACTGGCAAAAAACTCCAAACTATTCTTGAGAATGAACACTTCAGACTAGCCAGCCAAAATGAGCTGAACCACTGAAAAGCCATCATTGCTAATTTGTAAAAGTCTCCCACAAGATTTGAAGCAGACAGTGATGAGCTCAGAAACTTAAAGTATTAAAAAAGACCAGCAGACCTCCAAACAGTGCACAGGAAGAGCAGTCTTGAGTGGAAAGTGCTGGCAGAAAAATTACCACAACTGATAAATGTTTCACAGATCGACAACTCCTCTGAAACTGACGATTTTGCTTCTGAAAATGTCTCCAAAAAGAAACATAAGAAGCATAAATGCAAGAGAGAAGAAAAACTTCCCTGCAAGATCAATGAAGGATACCCTCAACCACAAGAAGAAGACTTGTTTACTCTAGATTATGTTGTACATACTGGGTTTGCAGAGGAAGAAGAGGTCTTTGCTTCAGAACTCTAAACTTAAAAGAACTTTCTCACTCCAAACGATTCAAAAAAGTAATGACTCCAAGAGTTCAGCACCAATACAAACATAAGAAAAGTCAACAACCTAGTGCTTGTATCTTTTGAAAAATGACATGTTGCCTTTTATGCTTGTTATGTTTTATGTTGTAAGCTTTCAACAAATCTTCAGAGGTAATTTTTCCATCATCTTGCTTTCTGACTCTGTATTGTTACACTCACAAGTGCAGCAGTTCACAGAGTGGGTGAATGTTTATCTCGGTTCTCCAACATGTTTGACATTTACAATTTAAGATAGGTGTGATCTAAATGTTCGTCTGAACAGATTCTATCCCTCTTAACACACCTAACACCACATAAGAATGTGTTAAAATTATCTGTAAGCAGATCAGGAAAGTCTAAACTTTATCTGGGACTTTTGGAAGGTGACAGTTGGGACAAAAACTAGCTCAGATCTGGCAGTGTATGGATAACTTGAGAGCAGATTTTGCCGCTGGTTCCAAGCAGATGGATCATCATATTCAAACTTACACCTATCTGCACTTTATTACCCAACATTGACTGGAATATTTTCTGGTGTCTGTTTGTCAGCTGTGGGTCGCTCCAGCTGGGGAGTCAGGTATCATCACCAAAGGACTTGTAACCCAAAACTCAAAAGTTACCAGGGGATTGACAAAATCTCTGGGAGTGAGTCGAAGGAGCACAACGCATTTATATGCCACAGTCTAGGTAAAAGAAGCATATCATTTTTCTCATTGCAGGCATTACTTTTCAACATCACTATGTCAAGAAGGAGCACTCATTTTACTTATTACTATGAGGAAAGTGCTGGTGGCACTGGTTATTTCATACAATCATTAAACTTTGGGGTTAAAACAGGCAGAAAAAATGACAGTAGATAGCTTAGCCTACATACATTGTAAATATTCTTGGAAAGAGGCAGGTCTCCACTGAAAATAATGTCCTTGCTGCAGACAGTGTTGCAATGGATTTGACATTAAAATAAGTTAAGGCTTAGAACCACCGACAGAAAATGCCTCATGCTCATAAATGAATCAATAACTCTGTCCTCTGAAGGGCTCATATTTCACAATGAACACTTTCATATTTAAGACTTCAAGGATTTTTTTTTTCTTTTTTGGTCTACATTTGCTTGAAGTGTGAATACAGAACTTTTCCCTTTAAAGAATTATGTTTTCACCTCACCTTGTAACTCACTTTAGACACTGTATTTATCTTTAAGTTGGATGGTGTGTACAGTTTGTGATAGAGAACATATTTCTGCTACAAGACTGCAGCACAGAGAGTGTCATCAAAATGCCAACTTATCGCTTGAATTTCTCACAACGTTGAAAAGTCTGAAGATGAACCTGAATATGTGAGGCCTTGTGGTGCTGGTGTACTGCTGCAGCCAATTGTGCTGTCAATGGGGGTTTGAGCTGTAACAAGGAACAGGCAGGAAAAAAAAGAGAAAAAGAGTCAAGCTGCCAGATGATTCATTGGCTTTCTCTGGCTTTTGAAGACAGCGGTGTGATTGCAGTTATATTTGGCCATTACGGTGACCTAGTGATGAGTTGGATGGGTCCAAAGAGAGGTGTGAGGCATGAAAACCAGAAAACATATGCAGCATTGGTAACTGTTTGGCTACTTTTGTGATGTGTTTTCAATGGCATATTTCAGATGGACAGCTAGGATGCACGGAAATGGATAAATCAGTGAGGCCATCTGGGGAGAGGAAGTCAGGGTGAGAAATGGTTTAACGCTTAAGTTCATTCAACAGTAGCTGGAGAGACCTAATTATACCATTCATTAGCACGATGCAAAAAGACAAAAAGAGAGAGCCTTGTTATTTTCATGACACAAATGAAATGATTTCCCCATTTAATTTGCCTTAAAGAAAAGTATAGGTCATCAAAAAGTTGTGAAACTGTCTTTTTTTTTTTTTTGGTCAGCCAAAACAGCAATTAACAAAGTTTCATTTTTGACATTGTACTTACAGAAAGCATTTCTTTAATATGTTTGTTTGCTTGGTAATATATAACTCATTGAGCTATGACGCAGTCTAAAGTAAATAGTTTTCTCGTTAAGAAGAAAAATAAAAATACAGAAAACAGCTTTGTAATTAAAGTCTCAAATGCATTGTGAATTGTCCAAACTTGCATATCACACTTTAGATTTGGCTAAAATATGGTTTTCACGGAGTAGTCAAACAGTTATTTTGCAAAACATGATAATCTTAGTGTTTATTTCAAACTGAAGGATCTTATGATTTGGATTACTGTTTCCACTAATGTCAAGTCTCAGATAATGGGTTCAACTGAGCTGATAATTAAATAGAACTACAGTTTTAAAATAGATGGTTTAATTCTGTGATATTGAATCTAGGCAGTAAAAGATGCTAAATCTTGCTACCATCAAAACATATAATCCCTGTGGTTTTTCCATATTACCATGTTGTGCACTTCTGTTTAACAGAGCAAGGCTTCCTATTTATTTCTCCAAAGGCTAATGGGCTTCCACTGGTTTCATATGCAACCAAAAAAAGGAAAACCTTAGATGCACATGTACAAACACAAAGAGAGGATTTTTACATGTACCTTAATTTTTATTGTCATCGTGGGCAGTATGAACCAAAACAAAGTCATATTTAAGAATATTTTTTTATTCCCACACGCTGAAGGTTTCCAGCTTAGTTACTGTCATCCATCTACAGTCAGCTGCCCTTATTTTATGGTTAACAGGGAATGGTGTAAAAAATACAGAGGTGGACGGTCTGCTGGAGTATAACTACTAGATTGTCACCTAAGAGATTTAGATCCTACATTGAACCATCATTTCCAAAACAAGACTATTTTTGGCAGGAAAAAACACGTAGGCAGAACCAAATGCAGGAGACCAAGGAGGCAGGAGTATGACTCCAATTTCCAATTTTAGAAAACAACATGCAAACACCAGTGCTGCATGGGCGGTAAGGTCCAACAGAATACTAACAAGTATGGGAGTAGAAACCAGGAACCTATTTTAGAAAGTATATTTTGTTCAAACACTGAATGTGTCTGAATCTGAAATGAGAGACACGCAAGGTTTTTCCTTTTCAGAGAATTTGTTAACTCAAACCCCAGAAAGAAGGTTAATTCCAGCCAGTTTCAGAAAGTGAAGCAACTTATACTTAGAATCTGTCACCATGGTAACTTACTGTGGAAACATAACTTTGTGAAGCGCAGGTTTTATTCTACAAACTTTGAGTTCCCTTCTGTCTCCTCCCTTTCAATAATCTGAAACTGGTTTAATTTCAGTAGGCTCTGGATCTTATAACACATGTTTTGGAGACATCTGTGAACAATGACATGTCCTTTTATTGTTGAAGAGGATTCACTAGAACGAAGCTGCATTTATTAAAGCTCTGAATAGTCTTTGGCATTATTTTTGTTTGAGATTTACCATTTTTCTGTACAGTTGCATACAAATGTGATCTTTTCCATCCATGTATCACAGAATTTTTCATGCTCTAACTTTACACCAAATACTTTGTGTTGCTTTTTTAATCTTTATATTATTGAATATCTATAGCCTTGTAGCTTTTTTCTGGCCACAAATCTGCCAGTGCAATCAAAAAAGAATTTCACAGGATTTTGAGAAGCCTACATGATTTGGAAATATATATCCCTAATGCTTTACAATAACATTTTTTAATAGGATCCTGATCCCACCTCTATGAGCAAAGGAATTCTACTTTCGGATTACCCGAAGTAATTGAATATTCTTACAAATGCTCCGTGAATGATTTTTCCCTTTGTTCGCACAAAGTATTGGTAACATCCTTGAGGCTGTTCCATTCAAGTTACATGCCTGAATTATGTTTTTATATTTTATCTTCAACCCCTTTTTACCACCAGGATTGCAGCTATGTGAAAACTGAATCACAAGGTATATTATGGCTTCATGCCACCAACACCACTTTAGTGCTAGGCAGAAAGGGAGGAAATTCCAGACACTTAAAAAAAAAATACAATGCAAAGGGATCAAAGAAAATAACACAAGTAAAGGAGATAAACAAAGCACATCAACTGCAACTGTTGGCGTTTGAATTCCACTTTGTTCTGATCAATTTCGGTTCAGTCATGTTTGGGCCTCAAATGGGCTTTATTAAGGTTAGAAACAGTGACATTGGTGAAAAAAATCGAGATCAGCTCAACTGGAAGAGGTTGCCTAAATAATGTGGATCAGATGATTCTGCTAATCAAAAGTCTGAAAACAACAAAACGGAAAACAGGATTCTTGAATATTACAAGCTAGATGTGACAGGATACAATTTTTTGAATAGCTTTAAAAGCATGACCTCAAGAATAACTACATCCAACCACAAAGTAAGCAGCACGTCAGAACATCTTTACTTTTTACCATCAAGCTTTCAGAGACACTTGAGGTGCATTCGGCCACTAAATGTGTTGCCAGGGGACCTGATGTCGTTTTAGGAGATAAAGCTCTCTCCTCCTGCTGTTGATATCAATAATTACTAAATGGCAACATTATCTCTGAAACTGGAATAGCAAGAAAAGAGGCTGCTTCTGCATCAACCTGTGTGAATTTTCCCTCAGGTACCGTGTACTTAAGAGGACTGTGTACTCCACAGCAGCCAAGAGTCCCAAATTCTGATACAGACAGATGTAGTGAAATATAAACAACATGACATTTCCCAAAAACATGATTTTTGCTTTTCATTTTTAGCTCATTGGATCAAAGAAGACTGCAGTCAAAATCTGATATCTTACTCTGAGTCCACAAAAGAGGATTTCCAGCTTTCTGTTTTGTGGAAATCAACATTTTAAATTTTTTCACAGGAAAAGGAAAAAATAGGGCATAATGTGAGGTATGCTGAAAGACATATTTATATCCCGATTAGCTTTAGCTCTACACTATTAAGATACATTTACCACAAACACGTTTTTAAAAACTGGATACATTTGTGAGAAAAACTGCAGTTATCACTGGGGTAACTGACAAAAGTTATAATGAATGGTAATTTCCTGAACATTGACAAATGGAAATCAGATAGTGCTTTTGAATTGTGGTTCAATAAATTTTTTAAAAAAATATCCAAATAAAACTGGCCTTGACAAATTAGCTGGTACCCCTGGAAAACAATGAAAAATGATTGACCATAATGACACATTAGATTTAATTTTGTCATGTTATTTACATCAGTATCTTCGAACTTGCCAGTCAGCCAGTGTGACTATTAAGAGGGTGAAAAGTCATTGCTCTGCTGTTTGGTTTCATAGTGTTAACCACACTGAACGAGGACCAGAGGAAGCAAAGGCAAGAGTTGTCTGAGGAGATCAGACAAGCATGTTAAAGGTAATACTAGAAGACCATCTTCAAACAGTTTGATGTTCCTGTAGCAACAGTTGGAATTTTTATCCAGAAGTGTAGGGTCCACAGGACTGCAGATAACCTTCCTGGACATGGGCACAAGTTCCAGGATGGCCGAAGTTATGTGAATCACTTGATTGCAATTATTCCACCTGGATGGACTGGTGACCTGTCCAGGGTGTACCTCTGCCTCTCACCTATATTGAGCTGGGATTGGCTCCAGCAGACCCCTGTGACCCTGTAAAGGAACCAGCGGGTATAGAAAATGGATGGATGGATGGATGCAATTGTTTCCTCACAAAGTTGTGCTACAAAAATATAAAGTTGAAGTTCCCATCATTTTTGTCAAGGCCAGTTTCAACATTTATTTATTTATTTTTCTGTTGAGCCACAATATGAGCAACCTGAGAACCACCAAACATCACATAAGGGTGCAGTACAGGGGGGTTTCAAAATGGCTTTCAGAAAATCAAGGAGAGTTAGAGGACATTTTACAGAGAAGGGGTTGTATGTTTGGGAAAAGGAAAAAGAAAAAAAAAAGAAAAAGTTCTTTTGGGTTTTTCTCTTAATAGAGGAGTACCAACAAACTCATCCACACATATATCTGTACTGTTTTACATTTCAGGTATATCTAAATTAAATCAGTTGAAATATTGCTTTGCTAGTTGGACAGATTGTTTTTTTTTTTCATTTGTATCATCAAAGAAGATTATATTTAAATTTAAAAACACAAGGCATGACAAGAAATGCAACAAATCTAAAATTGAGGTAATGACGCACAAATGACCAGGTCCCCGTAACGTACCTTTAATGGGAGGTGGAAGAACATTTCAGAATTCAGAATCATGCAACTTTGAGTTCAAGACCACCTTGGCACAGCATTTTGATTTAAATCAGTAGCATTCTATGTCAGATTAGCCTGTTACCTCAGTCAACCATAGAACCACCAGGGTATCTATCTGAGACTACCATCCAGTCCACTGTGTTGGAGCTTTTCACCTTTTCACCTCCCGTTGGAAATGGGTTCGGAGGGTGATTCCATGGTGCTTGTGCGTGGCGAGGCACCATGAGCAAAGTCCCAACCACCTTGCTCCTGGTTAAAGTCCAGGCATTTCTAATCCTGACAAGGTATCTCGACACTTTGTTGAATCCATCATAAGGATTTTTTTTATTACGCTTTGCCTTGTAACTCACTCAATCATTCAGTGACACACCTCAGGTGCAACCATTCGTGTGAATGTTACTTTGACATGTACCACCAATCAAAATACTGTTCCAGAAAAAAAAAACCCTGAAGGAACTGTGTGACTTTGGCTCTTTGTCAGCAAACACAGCAGCAGTATCATTGCAGCCTTTAAATTATCCAGCTCTGTCATGGTCAGTAGGTTTTTTTCACTGCTTTTTGTTTTCTTATTTTACAGTTAACCTTGTTAATTACCATGCTTTATTTATTGTTTGATCTAGTTTTTATCTTACTGCTTGTTTGATTTTGTTTAGCCTATTCCCATGTGCATTCTGTTTCGTTTTACCTCCCTCAGCTGTGTCAAACAATGTTTCAGTTGTTGATTCAAAAACAGAAAATAGAAATAGGCAAAATAAGGGAAGAAACAAAGCCATTGACAGAAAAATTATATTTTATGCAGTTGGGGACAAATTTAAATCCTTCAGTTTCCCTTCATATTTAATTTTAAAATTCATTTATCCACCAGATGTATTCATTGAGTCAGCAGCTTGTTATGACGGTGAAAAATTTTAATTTAGACAATACAAATATGATATCTCCTGGCAGTAATCTTGCTCCATATAATGCATCCAGGGAAACTAGATCAGACATGCATGCTCTGTTCCAGCATCGTGCAGCTTCACAGTCGAACAATAAAATTCATGGATGGAAGTTGCACAGTGCAACCTCTGAGTCATACTGGGGAAAACTCAGCAGCTGGATTAAATCAGTGCATGACTAAGGGCATGTCAACCCTGCTGTTAAATTACTTATCTCTAGTCCCATGACTACTTGTTGGTCTCTAACCATCTCTCCTTAGGTAGTAATCTCATTTTTGTGAGCTGCAGTCTACTGCCTCAACTGTGATACATTTTAAATTTTTAAATATTTTCCCCTTTTTGAGAGATAAACCTGTAAAAGAAGCAGCTCCAGCACAGACCTGGTTGGAAATTTAAAATAATATATTATTAAAACACACACATTTAATGAACAGTAACCAAA
>JAOWBL010001993.1:4293-14370 GCA_028564865.1 Zenarchopterus dispar
TTTTAACTTGGATGAGCTCCAACCACTGTTACCCTGAGGGTGAAGGCCATAGAGATGAGCTAACGATGGATGGATGGATGGATGGATGGGTGAAGGGGTACACTGAAACTATTTTCCAGGATTACTTAATCCTGTTAAAGAGCATAATTAAACACTGAGATCAGAAGTTGATGAATAAGTCAGCTTCTGGCTGATCTGGTATATTTGATGTGTTTCTATGTTATTTACTGCCATGTCTCTGTTCCGGTATTCCCTGTACTGGATTTTGTGCCTCAGTTAAACACGTTGATGTCCATGTCAGGCTTTACCAATGCTGCCACTGTGTTAGTTGTTCTCATGTAGCTGGACACAGTGCTGATGTTTGTTTGTGTGTTGCTGGTTCACTTCTAAAGCATGCTGATGCTTTTTGTTGCCCGCCTCACCTCCAACTCAAATACCCTCTGTGTTGACTTGCCTTTCACTCCACTCACAGCAGCAGCACAGACAAAGCCAGCCGGACCACAGGCCCTTTTGAAGAACAAGCAGCTCTTGTGTTTTCAGTGGACAGGTTGAAATAATGAGACATTGGAGCTGGTGTTGGTCGTCTGAAAAAGAACACTGACGTTTGGTGAAGAGTGTGGGTTGTGGGGGTTACAAAGCTGCACTTCTTGATGGTCAGGCTCTTAAGACCAACAGTGTCGAGCTGCCTGCAGGTGAGGAAAAGATGGCTTTATTCTGGGAACAAACACTGAAGGAGTAAAACTGCGTGGCTGTGGCCTTATCCTAAAAGTTTGAATCTCTTGCAAATTGTCTCTTCAGCTGCATTTTGTTGCTGTTGGGAGACTGCAGGATGACTTGCACAAAAAAAGACAGAAATAAACACTGACTGCAGGTTGAATATAACTAGTTTTGTCAGACAATTAGCAAACAATTACTACAGCTACTTGAAATTACTGAAACTGTCTTTTCCTTCAAAGGCTACAATGGTGAGAAAAATAATGAAAATCTCTTGGGATGTATTGGTTTTCTGCATTTTCCCATAAAATGTGAGCTGATCTTCATCTAAGTCACAATAATAGGCAAACACACTATGGTTAAGCTGATAACCCAGACAATTATAATTTTTCATGTCTTAACATCCATAGTGCTGCATGAAAAAGTAAGTGAAACTACAGACAAAAACTGGAGTCAGTAGAGTGGATGAGCACACAGGCACTCCAATGAAATGGGCTTGAAAGTGGAGTTTTGTTGATAAAGGGCATATAATCAAGAGCAGATGATCTGCATGAGGCAGAAAGGAAAACAAAATCACCTCAAAGTGTTTAGGAAGCCATTATTACGGTTAGTTGTCTGCAAAAGGAGACAGTTTAAAACTCCAATTTGAGCCAAAGCAATGATGGCCAGAGCTGACTCCGCCCCCCTGTGGTTAATTAAAAATGGGCAAATGAGTAAAACAAACAAGCCTAGCAACTGGTTGAAACTTAACTACGTAACCTCAGTCACTACAAACCGATCCTGAGCTACATATCTGAGTGAGCCTCTGCAGTTTGGCTTGAGCTCGGGTCCTGGTGGAGGTATGGACAAAGGCTGCTAGCTGACCACAGGCAAGGGGTCCTGGCCAACCCAATTAGAGAAGCTGGTTGTTCTGCTTACTGCTAAGGTTAGCTACTAAGGAACTACATGAAATACAGTCATACTTAAGTCATCTTGCATTGGACTTTGTATCAGGCTTTAAATGTGTTTATTTGTGATTTAGATTGGGAATTTTTAACATTTTTAACAAAGGGGATTATTTCACTTTTACACAGAGCCCCAAGTGGTCAATTAATAAACTGCAATTTTTTTTCCTACTAGGTAATATTAATAATTTAAAAAAACAAACAAATTGAGTCTCTTGGGTGACTGCTAGGATTAGGATTTAGTTTTCCAATAGACAAACTTACTTGTCTTAAACTGAAAGAAGGCCTACTTAGAATTAAGCAGCAATTTGAATAAACAACACAACTTAGGAGCATTCAGTGTGCTAAAATAATATCATCATGGGTATTAACATGTACTGACATTAATTTGTTAGGTCAGCGGTTGCTTCCATTTACTCATATTCTGTAACTCACATTACAGGTGCTCTAAAAAATACGTGGGAGATTTAGAATTATTGTAGGTTATATAGGTTTTTATGTAGCTTGGAGCCTAAGCTGTCTCTGATAAGAGGTGGGTAAACCCTGGACTGGTTCCAAAATCTGCCCAAATACAATCAGTGGCACAAACCAAAAGTAACATGGTATGACAATAAATGAAAAGCTATTAAAGCCGAGGTAAACAAAGTTCCTGCTGAAGGCCAGAAAGGAAGTTCATGTATCCATAGCAACATTTTTCTGTTTACACGTTACATTAACTCCAGCAGAGGAAGGAGGATCAACAAACATATTTACAAAGCCAAACTCATTATTAAACAGAGGAGAAGGTCTCAAGCTTCACCTGTCCACCATTTACAATGTAGCCTTGAATCTTCTCTTCCAGGGATTTTCACAAGCATTCTCTATACAGTTATGACAAATAGGCAATGTCAGCTATATTAAAAAAAATTTATATAAAGGCATACAATAAGGACCTTTTTCTGTCAGAAAGAACAGGCATTGACATTTTTGTGTAGATTGTATTAGTAAAAAGGTTTACCCTAATATACTGTGAACTGTTACATATTTTAAAGTATAAAGTAATCCAGATTTCAAAATTTATGTGTTGCATAAATGTTCCTTGCTTTCTATTAGTTTATACTTTTCACTGTCACAAAAACTTACAATTAGTTCAGGTTTTAGGTTTTTATGTGGCAGTTAGTTAATCAGGTCTGCTACTCACATGAGGAGATGAAGTAATTACAAATCACTGACATAAATAATTGAGTCTTTTACAGCTTTACAACTACAACATACAGAAACCAACTGCCAGCATCCAGCTCAAGCTGTGATCATGTTAGCTGTACTGCTGGAGTATACGGTTGGAGTTGATATGTGTCCAGATTCACATGAATCCACAGACCCACCTGGTTGAGGGACACAAGCCTCAGTTATACACTGAACTGAAATAAAAATCCGTTAGAGTCCCTGTTCTACAGACTCCTCTCATTTATTGAAACTGTGCTTTTGTACACTCCTTAGTGCTGTCATACTTCAGTGGGTGCAAATAACAGAAAAACGAACATTTAATTCCACACATTACAACTTTTAATGTTCAGATAAAATTAACGTCTCTTTCCTACTGTCAAACGATCCAAAGGACTCCTATGATCAGAGACTGAGTAGTGAGCGAATTGAAAACACTCAGATCCCTTCAGGAGCCAGATTTGACATCACTATTTGCAACCACAATGGCGCTGCCAAATGAAGTCCATAAATACATCCACACATGAAACTCAAATGAAACAAGATCCAGAAACTTCCCTGAAGCTCTTTGGAAGAGACCTCATTTAGGATGGACCAGGGTGAAGCGGAAACAGCTAAAGAGATTTTTTGAAAAGGCTTGGCTTCCTTCTTTTATCTAAAGGATGAGTGTGGATTTGGTCACAGAACCATTTGATGGCAGTTTTTATTTGCATTGTATAAAAACCAAACGCAACAATCTTTTACATTTCTTATTGAGATCACATTATCTAGATCAATTCTGTAATGGATGACACATTGTCATTGTGCTGTTGTGTGCCCATTAACTGTTCAAAGGATTGCTGTTTTGGGTTCATGTATGTTTCATCTGCAAAGCTGAAGAGGACAAGACCCATCCAGCTTGATATCAGCAAGGCTTTTTTTAATGCTGAGTCATATGTACAGCTTTTGGGAGGAACAAAAATCCCAATGTGCACATATACAACATCATAATGGCAGTAAGAGAGTCTGACAGCTAAACTGGCTCTCCTACAGTGCTGGATACTGAAAGTATATGAAGCATTAAGACAAGAAAAATACGACAAAGTGTGACCCAAACTATTGATAAGCTAAAATCCTGAAAATAATTCACTTTCTAAACTCCAGCTGTCAGTCTGTTCAGTTCACAAACATACTGGAACATTTTTGCATTTTGAACAGAGTCCCAATCTTCCTGTACATGGAGTTCCAAGAGACAGTAAGTCATGTTTAATACATTATGTCTCAAAATCCCCAAGACTAAACTCCATTAAAAAAAAGGAAAAGAAAGGAGAAGAGAAGAAAAATTTAGTGATAACAGAATGTGACCAATTTTCCTGTTGCACTTACTCAGGCTACATTAAAGTCTTATCCTCAGATAAATGTGCCTGCTTAAATGAGTGCAGAAAGTTTTTAATTCATGGCCACAAGCTTATTTTTCCTCCTGGTACTTTTGCGTGATGACAGTGCTTCATTAAAAGGCACTGAGACTCAATCAACGGGCCCTCATTTAATCTTAAAGGGGAGTAAGAATGTATAATTCATGTCCAGTGATGGTGTGTTGGATTTTCATCGTCCAGTGCCGGTCCAGCTGGATGAGCGGTGGCTCTGCAGAGGAATCTGACAGCTTTTGTCCTATAACAGCAGTTCTGAGAGAAAAGAAGGAAGTGAGCCACCCCAGGGGCGCTGATACACTCAAGTGAAGTAAGCAATCTGTCCACTCCTCCAGTCTAAAAATAAACTCTGCAGAGTTCAGGAACAATATCTTATTTCTGTGAGTGTGAGAGAGCATAATTTCTCTTTTTCTGTTTGTTGTTGAAGTGGTGAGAGCATCATAACCCGAAGACAATGACCATCGATTTAGTGAAACAGATTACTCATTCTGAGGGGAACTGCATGTCTAACTGCATCAGCTTCAAAGGGGTGGAAGGTGGGGGTCTCGTACCACCTGACTGAGATTTACAGAATGAGAAGAATCTTAGATAACAATGTCTGAGGATGATAGGTGAGTCATATGTCCATCTTCTGTGAGGCTTCAGGCTGTGACTTATTTCTTTGAGTGTCAGCTATCAGAGTCGTCATGTCAAAGCTTTCATGTTATCTTTCTTTGTGGTCATCTGATGTTGGGTGGTAAAATACACTACAGGACTTTAAGTCTTAGAGTTCCTGCTGCTTTAGGATGGGGTCAGTTTTAAGAATGGATCTGCATCTTCCCACGGTCCAAAGGTACAGAGCACCCATCCATCAAACAGAAGGCCTTGCTGTCTCTCCTCACCACAACAGACTAGTCAAACTCCTGCTCCACCCTCCCCACACTTGTGAATAAGTTCCCAAGACATTAAACTCCTCCACTTGAAGCAGTACCTAGTCCCAGACCCAGAGAGAGCATTCCATCCTTTTCAGGTGGAGAGCCTTGGATTTGGAGATGCTGATTCTCATCCTTGGTGCTTCACACCACACTCGGTTAATCACACAAGGACATACCAAACCAACTGCAGTGGGGGATATGTAGGACCTAGAGGAGTGTCCAAAAGTGTCAAAACAACGAGGATAACTCCATAATTACTAATACCACATTGGATCAACAAATTTACGCTGCAAAACTGCAGTCATTCAACTTCAATGCACTTTGGATATCTGTCGTTTGTTTTTCTGCCTATGTCACATGCTTCTTTTCTCTCATGGGTTGCATCCCTCTCTAGTAGCACCCAGAGCAGTTTCTTCTACATCTGTTGGTGCTGTCTCCTAGACATCAAGTCAAATCCAGATCAACTAGACAAATTCTTTCACTGAAGAGGAAATTAACCAGGCTGACCAGGACACATGCCTCTAAGAATTCAAGTTGTCAAAAACACCAGATAATGTGAAAGAAAGTACTTTTCTTGGTATGAAAGAAAGTCATTAATGACAACAATTTTACACAGTATTCCTGTTAATTAGAAATGTTTATGGACAAAAACACCTGAATGAACGTCCTCTCAGAATGGTGATCTCATGTTGTTACCAGGAGATGTTGAAAGCTTGCTGTTAATCGTTCTTTCTGTGTCTTTCCCAAAAGATCGAGACTTTTCTTCTGTCTTCACTGTGTGAGAGCTCATTAGCTGCTCATTTTTGCCCCCTTTCACATAAAGTTCCCAATGCAGTTCAAAGCCCACACCACAAGGTCACTGAAGCTTCTGTGTGACTGCACAGCACCCTCCGCGGACATCTTTTAACTTGTCAGGGAAGCAATATTTTAATAAGCAAATGATACGTAGGTAAGAAAGGGACACTAGATGAGCTCTAACTCTGTAAATCCTTGTCAGCGTGATTAGTTTTCTCTGATGAAGTAAAAAAAAAAAACACATTCTTGTGCCAAAAACATAAATAAAAGTAATTAAACACAGAAACATCATCAATCTCCCCCACACTGCGCCTGTCAGGCTGCTTTTGGCAGTGAATTAACACCGGGTAGGTTTCCATCGCCTGCAGTGGCCAGCTGTCTGGAAGGCTCAGCCCCCATTTTCTCTGGCGCCAAACCAGAGCGGGACACTTTGATTCTGACACAACGTATAACTGTGCAGCGCTCACTGTGTTGGGGAGGACACACACAGCTGAGGGTCTGATAAATAAATTAACTCATGTCTGCCTGGGCAGTAAATAACTTGAGGCACTTGGGCAAATTTTGGGCATGGGATTAAAATAAAAATGTATCAAGAGCATTTTCACACAATTAGCCGACACATCAACTTCTATTCCAGTGAAAATCCAGCTGGCGATTATATGAGTAAAATATATGTGTAACTGGGTATACAAAGTGTACTTAATAAAGTGTCTGGTTAGCATTTATGGGACTCACAATTTGCTCCTTTCTTAGCCCATTCCCATTTAGCCCACTTTTATTCCTTATTTGATACACACAAGCTTCCTTTTTAGGACTATAAATACTGAAAACAAAGGACCAGTGCAAGTGACCCATTTCAAGCCCAAGCAGCCCACTTTTAGTCCAGATGGCCCCAACATAGGCGAAGGTTCAGAAATATTTCAGCTCAGAGCAGTTTCCTGAATCACACTTGCACACATGGGTTGATTATGTAAATGTTTCATGATTCCATGAGGACCATCTTTAATGGTGCAGACTTGCAAGGCATGGGGATTATGTGTGCATGAATCTATGACATGAAGAGTACCTCTCTGAAATCTCTTTCATGTAATAATAATGAGATGCAACATTAGCGTCATCTGTTCCTACATGTAAATGTAAAGAAAGAAAGCAGGCTTCCCATGTCCTGCCACTTGGGTTCATACAACATGTGGGCAAACAGCAAATGTCCAGATGATAAATGTGATCATTTGTTGTCACTCGGGTTAATTAAAAGGCTGAAACACCTGGCTGGTGATGGAGGGGATGTGATAAAGTAGGCATGGGTAGCCAATTATTTATCGTCAGTGTAAAAGTGAAACAAGAATGAGAAGATTAGGCTGATTTTTTTTTTTTTTTTTTGCTTTTCTTGACCTTTTGTTGAGCCATGTCACAAGATCATAAAAAATAATGTATACATTGAATTTCCATTGAATATCTCCCAATCTTACTCTAAGTCACAGTGAAAGACAAGGACAATACTGTGAGTAATAACATACAGCTTTATCATTTCCTGTGTTTTATTTGATCACACCGGACTGTACTGGATTACTCCAAAAGGCTCAGGGTGGGTTTACTTCTATGAGTTTACTTCCATACATTGTCCTGCTGCATTACTTAACTTCTACTGAGCTTCTGGTGGTGGACAAGCACCTTAATTAATTTAAGGTGCTTGTCCACCTTAGTCGTGGACAAGCACCTTAAATTCCCAAGTGATAAATTTGGGAATTTATTCTCCCTTCACTGATAATGTGTTCCAGGTCTTGAGGCAGCAAAGGAAGCCCAAATCATAATGCTTCCTCCAACATACATCACTACCTGGATTATGTTGTGATATTGGGAAGTTCTCCCCTTTTGACTATAAATAAAGCTGTATTTTCTTTACAAACAGCTCATCTTCTGCCCAGAAAATGTTTTCTATGGAAATACTTTATTTTTATTCATTTCTTTATTATGAATAGTAGCTTCCTCCATAGACACCCTCCTGTTTAATAACTTCACTGTGGTCGACTCGTGAACAGAGATGTTTTCAGTTCCAGCAATGTCTTGAACCTTCAGTTTTGCATCTTTGTGTCTTTGGAGTCATCTTGGGTTCACGTACACTTCTAGGAAGAGTATCCACAGCACTAAACTGTCTCCTTAACTAAACAGTTGTCAAGCTGTGGAATGACACATACCTAAACACACTAAGGTGACTTTGGGTCTCTTTCCAGCCTCATGCAGATCAACTTTTCTTGATCTTTTGTCTTCAATGATCTCCTTTAAGCAAGCCATTGTTTACGTCAGTCGATAGTTCTTATGAACTTCAAGTGATCAAGTGTCTTTCATCAATCAAAGCAGTTCTACGCCACACCTACAACTTATTTCATTAATTGGACTCCAGCAGTGCAAACTACTGACTCCAATTAGTTTTCTGTAAAGTAAGTCAATGGTTTCACTCACTTGTCCACCAGCACAATGAATGTTTAATGGATGCATTCAGTGCAGACAAAGAAATGATAAGTTTGTGTGTTATCAGGTTAAACACATTCTTATTCCATTACAGTATGACCAAGATCAGAAAACATTTTATGACAAGCTGATGTAGAAAATCAGCAAAAAGGGTTCACATATTTGTATTTTTCCACTGTAGTTACCCATTTAAAAATCTATGTAAATACAGAATTTGTGCTGTACAACTGTCTAAATGTAGTGCCAAATCTGGAATGTAATGCACATCGGTGAGATTAGACATCCCACCAGTGTGCCAGAGAGTCAACTAAGGTGAGTATTATTTCAGTTCAGGTCGCCTCAAAGAGATGGAAATGACTGATTTGGGCTCATGGACTCACAATGAAAAACAGTCTGCCTTCAGCTTCGTTCTAGAAAATGTGGTTAATCAAACTCATAGATGCTGCTGACATTCAGCTTTCCCCAATGCTCCCTTCAGGGTGACACTGTAATCATAAATTTCCTTGTCTCCCAGATTTTATCTCATGCATTTTAACTGTCTTCCTCTTGCAGTCAGTGAGTCCTGAGGTGTTGGTTTGTGGCAAACATTCCCTCCCTCCATAAGATTGTCTCCACCCTATTTTTCCTGAGTGGGAGGTAATTACCTCTCCATGAATCCACTGACAACTAGATCTGCAGCCGATATGATAAAAATAGCTGACAGGGAATTTGACATAATAGCTACATTGTCTCATGGAGAAAGGGGCTTCTAATGAATTCGGATGAGGCCCACCTTGATAATTATCTCCATGTCATTCAGATGTGGCCAGGATTTTGTTTGTGAAGCCTCCCGGGGACAGTTGAGCAAAAAGTGATTGGTTGCTGACTTTTGGACAACCTTGCTGTGAAACTTATGATAACTTGTATCAAAAAGATGCTGTTCTGCATGATAGCCTTGACTGATAATTGACTCTGGTTTTGTCTGTACCTTTGTTTGCACCTTCAGAGCATCTGGTTGTTCAGTCAAGTTCTTAATTGCAAAACTTTTTCAGCAAGAATAAAGACACAAAATCAGTGAATCGAAACGGTCCTAATCACTGAAGCTCTTTTTGAAATGGGAAAACCTCTCTGAAGAAACATCAACCATCTTTTAACCAAGTTTCAGTCATTTACCAGCCCTCTGCCCCCAAGACCACATTAAATGGACAGGAAGACACTTTAACACAGTGATCACATTATAAAAGACTTACTAGAGATCCCCTCTGCATACTGCCTCCACTCTCCGGTTGTGCATTTACAGTGATCCCTGCAAAGTGCAATATCCCCTCCCCAGTACCTTTTCAGAAACCATTACAGCATGCAGAGCAGTGTTTCCCAACCCTGGTCCTCCAGGCTCACTGTCCTGCATGTTTTAGAGGTTTCCTTGCAGTAACACACTTAATTTTAATTAATGATTACCATCAGCTTGTCATCAAGGTCTGAACAAGTCTGTTAATGACACAGACAGTTGTATCAGGGTGTGAAGAGGCAGGGAAACATCTAAAACCTGGAGGATAGTGTGCACCGAGGACCAGGGTTGGGAAACACTGATCTAGAGATGGCCCCCTGTTTCTACTAGGCAGTCAGCAATGAGTCCCTAAAGTCTCTGGG
>JAOWBL010001994.1:0-14369 GCA_028564865.1 Zenarchopterus dispar
GTTTGTGTTGCAGTCTCTCTTTGCACACTTTCAGCCAATCAGAAAAATACTAAACAGGCAGGTG
The DNA here is from genome assembly GCA_028564865.1 of Zenarchopterus dispar. Lineage (NCBI taxonomy): Eukaryota > Metazoa > Chordata > Actinopteri > Beloniformes > Zenarchopteridae > Zenarchopterus > Zenarchopterus dispar. The sequence continues at coordinate 65 of JAOWBL010001994.1, forward strand.
TCCATACTCCACCCAGACACCAATTAATAACCATATTGCATCTCTTTACTCACTTTAACCCAAAAAAAAAAAAAGTCCTGATTCTTCTGAAACAAAATAAAACAAAATGTGTGTGTGTGTGGTTTGGGGGGGTCATCCTTAAAACAGAAGATAGTGGTGAACAACATGTCAAGTTACCCCTGACCCACCCTCAGCCAGACCCTGCCCCCCACACCCCCTCAGTTGAGTGAGATAAAAAGGGAGGGAAATGAATCCAACTGAAATGAGACAGGAACTAAAGAGAAGGTGGTGAAGAGCAACGCTTCACTCAGCAGTCAATACTTACGGACACAAGCGGCTCCTCACAGGAGAAGAGGAGCATCCTGGGGGAGGGAGGGAGGCTGGAGGTGGTGGGGGCATCTGCCTTACCTCGTCTGCTCTCCCTCAGTCACCTACAGCCTCTGATTATTTCTACTATCAGTCTGATCAGAGATCATCAGCGATCGATGGCTTGACTCCCCTGAGACTCACACTGACCCCCACCTGCTGGCAGCAGTCCGCCAGCAACCGCAGACGCTCCGAAGCTCCACCCTCTGCTGCCTCGAATAACAGACACTGCAGGGTGAAATGGGGTGGGGGTTGCGTATCACAGATCAGGACAGAGACGAGAAACACAGAGGAGGGGCGAGATCAAGGGAAAGAAGAGGGTGTGGAGTGATGGGAAGGTCACAAGAGGAGACACAAGGTGAAAATGGGAGGGGGAGGGAGGTGCAGGTGAACATGCTGTATACTAGTGAGCAAAAATACTTCACAGTCACTTCAGCTCAGGTGTCAGCGACCACACTGCGACTCTTCAAAGAGAGCTAATCAATGAGACCTGATCTCCTCCAAGTGAACTGCTGCAGTCTGGATGTCAGCAGGTGAAGACCAGGTTCTTGTCCTTAAACCAGCTGTTATTTAAAGGAATATTATGTTTTTTTCTAAGCTGTGTGAAGGACTTATAAATAATGCCTTTCCATCAGGAGAGAACAATTGGAGCAGAGCTTGGAGGAACTGGAGGAAAATTCATCTAAGAACTGCTTCAAACAGGAGCAAACTTTCACAGTCTAAAACCACAAACCATTCATGCGTGCTTGAGCAACCATTCTGCTGTCTACTTAGACTCTGGTGACTGATAAAGTCACCAGATAAAAAAAAAAAATCTCTAAATGACATCTGTGTTTCCACAACCAGGCGGCCTGTTTTGCTTCAGCAATGACGGCGTGTTCAGACTCGCAGTTTTCCGTCTGCAGGGTCACAACCAGGCTGACACTCGAGCCTTCTCTCCTCCTCAGTAAGAAGTCAAACTGATCTTAGATCAGCGTCTACTAAACTGTAACACATTAGTGTACTAATACTTTTTCCAGTAACGAAAACTAATTACGAACAGGACAGAATATAACATTAACAAATTAACATTTTAATTACCAGCAGTAACAATGGCAACTAAATTGTTGTTACTCTGAAAAGAAAATAACTTTACTTTCATTCATTTTAGTATGAAATTTGCAAAGGAGAGGTACATGCTGCAGAGGGCACAGGTGCACAGAGAATTAGTTGGGAAGTTGGCTTGGAGGATGGAAAAGGAAACAAACATTTATGTTCAGTGGTTAAAGGATGACCTCAACTTTTATGTCATCTTTCTTCCCGACAAAAATCAATGCTACTGACAAAAGAAAAGGATGTGAAGGCACAAAGACTCTTTCCAGGACCATGTCTCTACATCTGCCAATGTCTGCTGGACTACAAGCCACAGCATTATTCTCAGGATGATTTTCATTGGATTAAGAAAGACTGTGCAAAATAACTTAAGATACATATTCTCGTACTTTGTGTGTAGTTATGTGAACTCGGAGGAGAAAAGATGACATTTGAAATGTTGCAGAAAAGTAATACAATGAGAATTATAGCAAATTACTTTTGGCAAGGAGTAAAAAGTAAGAAAGAATCTATTCCATTTTTTTGCACGAGATCAAAACTGGTATTTATAAGTGTGTGTGGGCCTGTCCAAGCCTCAGTTTTAGTTTGTTTTGTTCTCTTACAGCTGGTTTTAGTGTGATGCTAAGCAGAACAGTTAAGCCTACAATGCAAAAAATAAAAAATTAAATCAAAATAAATGAAACCTGTATGATTCCAATGAATGCTGAGCATCAATGCCCACCTGTTTGCAACTTTGGTTTAACAAACTCAAGTAACATCTACCTCTCTGGCTAATGACAGCGTCACTTTCATAAATGTTTCTTCTCCCAGACAAAACGCACAACAATCCATAATATTACTAACTAACAGATGCACTGCAATGTGTAGTTTCCCTTTAGGAATTAATAAAGTGTCAGTGAGATGAATAAATACTAATGCTCTAGACCGAAGCAGCACATCAAAATAAAACCAGCTATCAAACGTTCCTGTCACTGTGGCTAACAAGAGCTTCCGAGTGGGACTGCAGTGTGCCGCAAACACAGGAGGTGAGTGAGTGGTGTGTGTCTGCATGTTATGGTGCAGAGTGCGCATTACATGTTTCCACAGGGCGGCACACAGTGGCAGGTTTTGGAGGGCTTGCTGATACAGAAGTCGCATCTAGGAAAACAACACAGAAGAAATAAAAGAGAAGAAGAAGAGAGACTGGACCAGAGCCTCGGCTCAGCTGAACACACAAAAACAAACACACCAACTCGGTTAAATGGCGTCATTACGTTCCTGCAGAGAAGATACGAGATTTAGTAATGGAGTGACAGAAAAACAGCCAACTATTCCACAGAAAAACTCATGTGTCGCTATGCTGATGTTTGATGTCTGAGTTGCATCTCTTCAAAGATTCTCGACAGATGGCTCTCTGTAAGCTACTCTGATGAAATCAGATACACACCTCCCCTGACTGTGTTTACATGCCGTAAAACATCGTGTGAGATCAAAGTAAGCCTTGACGTGTTTTGTCATTTTTTTCAGGAGAATCCATGTCTGGACATGAATCACATACAGCTTTTCTATTCTCCTTTGTGTTAGCAGATCTTAAGGTGTGCTGCAGATACACAGACAGGCCTCCAACAGAGATCATTTTCTCCTGATTCCTTAGTTTGAAAAACACCAGCTTAGTGTCAGGACGTCCACACAGTGGCTTTCAGGTCGAAATCAGATCCAGTATATTGATTATATCAGTTATACTGTGAAACTAAAGAAAGAAAATCTAAATCAGTCAATCTTTTTCAGGTTCCAGTTTTCCACTGGTGTGAACTTACTCTGGACCTGCTACCGATCTCCTTAAGGTCCAGTCAGAGCAGAAACCTATGTGAAGCAGGGTGTGGGTGTTCAGTGAGCTGTCTTGTTTCTCAGTCTGAGCCAAATGCTGCATCCACCCACATCGTGTCATATGTGCAGCTGTGGACTATTTCCCCTTAAAGTGAAGTCATTTCTGTTCAGACAGGAACAATAAAAATAATAATCTAAAACCCGTCTCCCATCCTTGTTTACTGTGATCACACTCTAGTTCAGGTTGTGGACGGACAAGTTTAAATCTCTTATTTCCTCTGTCACATTTTTCAATAAGCCATAAGTTCTGCTTCACAAATTTTAATAAACCAGGACTTCACTCTTGTGCTGCTCCGCTGAGTTGTTTTTAGGGGCCAGAGGGAAACATTTTTGGTACAAGAATTCTTTATGGGGAAGTCATGTGCTGCGTTTGTATGTGGGATGGTCGTGTCTGAGGCCTGGAATAGACTTCCTGTTCATAACGAGTACGTAAACACACCAAGGCTGCCATGCATATTCTGCTTTCATTTAGCGTGTTATTCACACATATCCTCGAAAAATATCCAACATACATATGTGAGACGTTCATTTGAATGCTAGAGGTGCACATGTGGGTGGATGCAGCAGCTGAACGATCAAGGAGCTCGCTACGTGAGTCGTGCTGAACAAGGGTGACAATCTGATGCAACAAGTTGTCAAACTTTGTGGAGGACACATAATTCATGTTGGTTTATCTCCACTAGCACTCGTGTTCCTTCCTCCAATATTACATGTCCTCCCCACACAGAACTGAAGCTGGAAACGGTCACAGCGCAGCAGCTGGTGTACGCAAACAGACCTGAATACTTGATCTAAATGCAAGTATACCCCAGGCCTTGAGCATTCCCATAAAAAACAATGTTAGAAAAGCAGTCATAAGGGAATACAATTAGCCACCGGACTATGGTACGAACAAACAGGCTACCAGTGATGAAAAAGGTTCCTGGAGTCTGAGAGCGCCTACAGCAGACTGCCACCTGTGTTTCCTAATCACCCCAGTAGTGACGATGTGAGGGTCAGACAGGGTAAATAAGAACCGTTGCTCTGACCTGCCATACAGCGACACTGGTGGTTGTCAAAGCAGCTCCATCATTACTGAGGCACCTGTCCATATGTCGGACGGCAGCGAAACTGGTGCTTTTCCATTGCAGATTAGGTGAAATCCCTGAAAACCTCATTTCAGTAAACCTGCAGTTGTTTAGAGCGTCCCATCCCTCCCCCACCCACTCACCTCCGCTCGCTCCTTCAGCTCCCTCTCCACAGCTATTGCTCTGCACAAAAACACCACAAACACTTTTGTCAGCTGCTGTAAACACTGCTCACCTTTAAAGGTTCCACCCTTGCTTCTGTCAATAAATTCCACAAGCTCATCCAAACCAACACATCACATCTGGAGCAAGAAGTCTCCATGTCAGCATCCAAACATGGCAATATCTGAACTCCCATTAATAATCAATGCTGAAACTGGTCAAATTTAAATTTGGGCTCCAGGTTCTGGTTGTGGTCTTTTCATGGAATGTGTTGACAGTATCTGAGCCTCTTCATTAGCTGCTGCTTGTTCTCACCCTAACCCTCCGAGTGTTGTATGCGTTCACTTACATGCTCCAGCTGGGCAAATATTTGGGAGCAGTGCTGCACAGCATTCGGGCCTGAAACTTTAGCTGGTCCATGCTTCCATCCTGCCATTCCTGATATAGCAACCTGTGTAGCAACAGACCAACAGCTCACCTCACAGCAGCACTGCAGCACCTCCAAGACAGGAGGCGACAATCAACTACACAACAGGCATACAGCAGCCCGCATCTGTGCGACAGACGACACGTCTTATATCTGCACACGGCTGACAAAGTCAAAACACTCAGAGTCAGAAGGTCAAGTACCTGAGGCCCAGCTCGATGTTATTGGGCATACTGTTTCTCAGTTTCTCCAGCAGTAGTGCATGCTGTGATTGGGGCACACATCTCAGGTACAGAGCCACCACCTGGCGAATGGAAACCAACAGTGAGGACCATCTCTAGAACCACATGAGTGGTTGGAGCCTCCTCCTAGATCTGACTCATCCTTTGTTATCAGAGGAGCGTTTTTCATGTTCAGATGCAGGTGGACTGCCGAGTCTGGACCTGAGGAGTCGGCTCTCCTGTGTTGTGATTGTGCATGCTCATCTGTTGGTTCCAACCCATGGATGCCGCTCCTCAGGTGATGACTCAGCACTCCACCTGCATTCTTCCAGTTATCCATGTCCAAATATGACATGTCCAATCATACATCTGGATCAAAAGAATTACCTGTTTGAAATATTTAGTTTCTCTTTTCATCCCCCATTATTGTGTAAGAGATGTTAATATCCTGGTGTCAAACTTGCCTTATTATGAAATTGGTAGCAGCTCCAAAACTCAGCAGGGTTGAAGGGGACTTCCAGGCGGGATGGGACTGTGCTGAGACAGCGTTGGACCAGATTGGAGAACCTTCTGGAGCCAGTGCTGGGCTGTGGACTGCAGCTAAACAGCAGGTAGCTGAAGTGAGAGGAGAGACAGCAGTGTCACATACGAGATGTTGGTTGGACGTACACGTGTGATCAGTAAATGTTAGTACAGATGACTCACTCCATCCATAGTATGTGAAGCTCCTCCAGCTGCAGGGATGATCCCAGCGCTCGCTCAAACGCCTCCACTGCCTCTTCCACAGAGCCATGTAGCCACATCCAGCGACTGCAAAGACAGCAAAGACCTCTCACCAGCCGTATGCAGGCAGGGAACAGGGATCCAGGACTGCATGTCCTGCACCCCACCAACAACCTCCATCTTTTAATCTAGTCTCAAAACTTCATTTGCCTGTGATTAGCTCCACATCAGATTTGATTTCAATGCTTAAGAGGAGCTTTTAAAAGCATCCAGCTGTTGGACCCAATGATCGACTGAACCCAAGGCAGTCAGCAGCTCATCAGTGTGCTGCTCTCAGACTGAGTAGAGGCAGCTTCTACACAACGCAGCAATTCAGACATACTGATGAACATTTTAATGCCAGGCGTGAACATGAGCACAAAGCCCTGGCTGCTTGTGATCAGATTTCTCAAGACGCATGTTTGTATAACGCCTTTACTAAAGTTTTGATGGAGGCAGTTCATGACTCCATCCCACATCTATTACTCCACCTCCAACCCCCCCAAGAGAAAAACATCTAGCAGAAGATCCCCATGTTCAGATTCAACCAGTAGATGTTCATAAATACATAAATGTTCCTCCATCAGTATGTCTACTGAACGCAGTGCTCTGCGTCCACCCAAAGACTCCTCTGTAACAAGATCAATACCCGTGAGTGGGGTTGTGCGTCTGTCGGTGGGAACACAGGAGTTTACACACCAGTGAACAAGGTGGAAGAAGGACATCTGCTGATGGATCTGTGCCTGAAGCTCCTTCTTGATGATCAGATCACTCAGCAGCTCCTCGGTGGGAAAACCCAGTATGTGTCTAATGGGACAGAAAACAAATTTAACTTCTTCAGAAACACAAAGATCCGCTGATTTTTTTCCCCCCTTTTTTTAAAGAAAGCTGTCTGTGGAGACAGAGGTTCATGTACCTCAGGATATCTACAGGTGTCTTCTTGCTCTGTTCATCCTCACAGAGGGAGAGGATGAATCCTCGCAGCAGAGGAGCAACAGCACTCGACTTATCCTGCAGGGAACGTTAAACATCACCAGTGAGAAGCAAAAAAATAAACCAATAAAAAACGAACCAGCAGTTGCAAAAGAGCCAACAGGTCCTCCTGATATTTGGGGGAGGGAGGCCCCTGATCATAACTGCAATCTTTCACGTGTGCCTGGTTGCTGCAGGTCACTGCTGGACTATTCAACATCACACAAAACACTCCGTATTTCCATCAGGAAGATCCATGTCCAAACAGAAGCAGCAGCAAGAGCAAATAGACAGACACAAACATTTATGCTTTGGGGCTCCTTAAAGGAAATGTGATTAGTTAGTTCATGACTGACATTTGAACTTTGACCGAGGGTCAACACTCTTCACACCTACAATCAGCACAAACTAAATGAAGAATGAATCTTATTGTGCCTTGTTCATCCCACTTAAGATGGAGGATTACTGTCTCTGACCGCCCACACTTGAAGCCAGCAGAGAAGGAAGCTCCAGCAGTAACAACACAGGAACAAAGAGAGGTTCACCTGAGCCATGAGGAACTTGCAGGAGTGGTAGAAGACCTGGGCGTTGTGGGGACACTCTGCCAGAGCGTGCAGCCACATGCTGACCGCCTGTTCCGTGTCTCCACTGCTGACGTGGAGCTCTGCCAGAGCGTCTCGCAAATTGCACGATTCAGGACAAAACTGGAGCAGAGTATCACAAAGAGCAATCCCTTCATCGTACCTGAGGAGAACACACAATCTTCATCATTGTCTGAATTAAAAAGCCCATCAGCTTTCACAGTCTTCATCTATTGATCACCTTTCTGCCGCTCCGTCACAGTTCAACTTTTTGTAAAAAATGAAAACCGCTTCTCTCAGACACCTACTCTTCACCAATAAGAAACCCAAACTGCTCAGAAGTAAGATTTTATGTCCCTGTAACAGGAACGTTTGCTGGTTAACGGCTCATTCCCTGACTGATGAGGAAAACGTGATCAGACAGTCTTACATCCTCTGCAGATGTCAGCAGAGTAAAGAACACGTCTGATCACATTGATAGGGTCATTTAGGAGATGTTTTTTATTCCAGGTTCTCTACAACCCAGAAACGTCAGTAACAGAAACACTAGTAAAAGCAGTACAAATACATTAAAGAACAAAGCAGGAAGTCATTGTGAGTTGGGGTGTATTAGGATGGCAGGGGGTGTTTGCTGAATAAATGACCCCTCTAGAGACTCTTGGAGGTGGCTACAGACTACCTCTGCTCTCACAGCATTTGGTAGCTTCTTCCACCCTCATAGAAAAACAAACCAGCACTGACTGTGTTCGGGACCTACACCAGCAAGTCAGCTCACCTCTGCAGCAGCTTGTAGAGAAGGATGAGGTTGATGTGCAGAGGCATGCAGGCCAGCGTCCTCTCACTCTCAGACGCAGACTCTTCACTGCACCGACTAACAGCATCTTAAAGGAAGCATTGACATGTGACATAAAAAACTGTGGTTCAACATCTGCAGCTCTTCTCTGGAGACACTGGTGTCATAAGGCCTGTTTCCACTGAGCGGTTCCGTCCAGGCTGGTACAGTCGGGTACGCTATTTCATGTGTTTCCATCATAAAAGGGAACCATATAATCAAACCGCACTATGTGACATGTTTTCTCTGTACAAAGAACCTAAATCCAAGCAGAACAAAAACGACCTGCTGGATGGTTGTCGTTTGTAGCGTTACATTTGTTGTCGTGGTACTAGTATGATGCCATGCGAGGCATTTGGTCTAAACCCCGCTTGGACAGTGGCGGTCCGACTTGCAGTGGAAACGCTCACCTGAATTAGCTGGACCAGTCTAACCCCTCTGAGCCGTACCGGCCCGGTAAAACCACTCAGTGGAAATGTGGAACAGTTATTCCACTATGTCGTCATTTGTACCTTGGAAAAGAGCGATGAGGATGTCAGCAGGTGTGCTGATATCCTCACATGTCCTCCAGGGCAGCTGGAAGGATTCTCTGCTGACCAGGCGGGCCGGGCCAGACTCAGCTGGGTCATACAGGCTGGATGGCAGCCGATCAAACTCCGTCAGGTGAATGTAGGAGAGCCAGACCAGAGCTCGGTCACTGGCTATCAGGTGTTCCGCGAGACTTCGGTCCTGAGAAGACTTCAAGGCATTCTGAAACAAACACATATACCCATCATCACAGCTGCTCAGAGACACAGGATACGGTTTCCTGTTCAACAAAAAACATACAACCACAAAGAAGCTGTGGAGACCACTTTTTCTTCTATGGAGCTGTGACAGTCCCACTCCTGACCGGTGAGTATTAGTCCTGCAGCTAAGATTTTATTATGAAATGAATGGCCTCCTACCTGTAAGATGGCCAGAGCGCTCTCCATCCTGCCAGTGAACAAGCTGAGCTGCACTCTGTAGAGCAGAGTCTCCATCAGCTGGAACGAGTGCTTCCCCGGGACGTCTGAAGAGGCCTCAGCCAACAGGAACTGCAGCAGGCGCTCGCACACATAGTCCTTCCCCTCAAACGAGCTCTCCAGGTTCAGGTACTGAGGAGGAAAGAAGAAGAAGAGACAGAATGTAAACAACTAACTTTATGTGCTCATCACAGCAACTAACTAATGTGAAGCCCCCCGAGGAAATGGGCAGTGAGAGACAGTAGTGCAGATTTAACTTCGAGGCCTTCAGCGCTACAGTGGCTGTTCTCTGGGCTGAAAGTGTGTGAATAAACAGCTGAAGATGAAAAGCACATCATGATCTGATTCAGATAAATCATGAAGCTCTCTGTGGAGTGAGGAAACCGTCAGTCACATAGGTCCCGGGACTTACGTTCCACCATACTTGGTAGTCGGGCGCATGCTCCACGGCCATCTCGCACATCTCCTGCACCTCCTCTCTGCTGCCCCTTCTGGAGAACAGCAGCAGGTAGTGGCTCCACACCTCCGGGTCTTCGCAGTTACTCTCCAGAGCACGAGACAGTGTGTTCAGAGCGGCCTCCAGGCACTCCGCTGCAGAGCTGCAAGGGACCAACCGTGAGTGTGGAACAAGGACGCCCGAAAGAAGAACGTGGATCTGAAGTTTTGTCGACACTTACATCTCACTCTGATTCAGGTATCTGAAGGCCAGTTTGATCCACAGCTGAGTGTCTCTGGGACTCTCCAGAACGCTGCTCTCCAGGTTTGATATGTCATCCGTCTCACTGACAAAGTAGCGCCTGTCTTCAGATGTGATGCACACATCCACAGCAGATGTGCAGCTCTTGGAGGCAACATCTGGTCAAACAGAAAAGGCAAATGTGAGTTACTTGTAGTTCATGATAGAAAGACAGCGGGAGCCTTTGCCTCAAAGGTCAGGAGGAGAGAAAAGTTCAATCAAGTTGTCTTTTTTTCCCCAATGTTTATATAGTGATGTCTTGACACAGCTGTGTCGTGTTAGTGTCGCTATATAACTGGCTCACATCCAAAACTCTAGGCTGCCTGGGAGGTTTGGTCAGAATCTTTGCGATCACTCATCTTTGGGCAAAACAGGATGACTAACTGCTGTGGCATTCCTCTCAAAGACGTCAGGAAACATTTCTCACCTCCTCCTACAGATGTCAGGTATGCAGCTGCAGACTCATTGCCACTGTCATCCTCGGGGCTGGCGGCGCTCTGTGCCAAAGGCTTTGGTCTCCACCTCCTTGTTTCCTTAAAGGTGGTGAACGGTGGCACTGAAGAACAGCAAAGGCACACAAGTTACAGGTCTGGACCCGGTGACTGACGGTCGCATGTTCCCGGAGGAGAGTTTACCAACCATGTCGCTTGCTTTCATTCACTTTGCTCACGAGGAGGACAGCCTTTTGGTCCATCCCCATCCGATCTTTGTTTTGACCCAACAGCTTCTTCACGTAGTTCTCTGCACAACAAAAACGTGCATCATCAATGACTGAGTGACATCTGCACAGATTCACACAGGTCAGTTGGATTAAAACCTCACAAATTCACACATATTCAATCACGTGTAATAAATGTGAAGCTGCGGCAACAGTGTGGTCATCTGTGAGCAGCCGTGTCGTCAGAAAAACACAGCAGAGCAGCAAGTACCAACCTGTGGCAGCATTGATGTTTTCATCCGAGCTGATCTCCGAGCAGCCAATCAGAGACAAGTCGTATGACAGGATGTCTTGGTACAGCTGACTTCCGGTCAGAGTACAGTTCCTCATGTGCTGCCTGTGGCACAGAGCAAGTATTACACAGGAAACACCCAGCCGGGAGACTAAAAGCACAGGCGGCCCACTCACCATCTGCAGCCATCGTCGTTGCAGGTTCCAGTCAGATCGAAGCGGCAGAAGGGCCTGTTGGCTTCAACGGCATTGCTGTAGGTCACAGAGCTCAGAGATAACTTCTCCTTTGTCCGGTAGTATGGGCTGAACCTGCCGGAGAGGACGTGAAAATAATCATTAGATGGAAAATGCAGAGCTGTCTAGGAACATTTCTGCATTCCCGTTGGGTCTCGTCTTCTCTGATGTGATCTTAGATGTGGCCTGCTGAAGCCGGGCCAGAATCTCACTCCTACTAAAGCCGAGCCAGCATCATCATCTCGCTAAAACCAGTCCAGCATGTGGCTCCTGTCGCTATGGCAACACCACAAACGCCAGCAGCTACAGGAAAACTAAGGCCGTCAGTGCTGCACATCTTCCATGGAAATAAGGTAGAAACTTTATTAAATTTCATATAAAAAGTTCACTGCGCAGTCTTTTTATTTGATGGGGAGTCGACCAATTCACAACACTTCTACAATCTGATATCCAAACTTGTAAGATGCGTTTCACTTGACTTTGACCTGTTTTTGGCATCTTGCTGCTTGTTTACAGGGATTTATCATAACAGGAAGGGTAAAGTTTATCTGCAGTACACAATGTACTTCCTCCCAATAAAACTATTTACCGTCACTGCCCCATCCACCCACTTTGTTTCCTGCTCAGACCTCCACGTCAACGATCAAGACCTGCCAGACAGGTTCAGGCTCATTAAAGGAGAGGAAAGACTACCAACAGGCTCTTCTGTTTAACCAGCAGAACAACATAATCAAATGATGGTTCGTGGTGGTGCACAAAAGTGTCGACACGGCAACCACTCCTGCCTCACTCAAATCTTCTTGTCAAGTGAAAGATGACAACAAGCTATTTTTCCATTAAAATCATCTTTAAATTCATGACACTACTTGATGATTTATAACTGTTCTGCACATTCAAACATGGAGCCGTCACACTGCTCAGCATCTCATTTCACTTCCAGTGTTCAGATGAAGCGGCTCTGCAGCTCAGTCATGCTGACTCATGACAAAGTTACTACACAACAAATGAAACTGACAAGGGGGCTTTAGGCTGCTTCCAGAAAGCCAATCCCATATTACTTCACATTACTAACTGAAGCTGATTGGATCGAGAGTTTTTAGCAGTGCATCAGCTTTCGAAGCTGCGACTGTCTGTGCGCACCTGTAAGACTTGAACACCAGCAAAGGGCTGTGATATGCTTCAAAGGGAACAGGCTTCATTTCAGAGACAACTGCTTGGCTTGTTGTGTCCACCTCCAGTCGGACTACCTGCACCAGAACCAAAATGAACAAAGCACGATGAAGATGTCATCTTCTCCTTCATGCAGATGGAGGAAAAAAAAAAAAAAAGAAAACAGAGATTGCCTGAAGTGATGGAACCAGACATATCTGATTATTAAAGTGCTTCTTGTTAAATAATTTAACCATTAATTGACTTATTACATATTTTTAAGTCTGTTAAAAAGCATTCAATAATCCCTGTAATACACAGGAAATGTGCTGCCCTTTAGGTGTGCTCATCACCTGTGTGCTGGTGGTCTTGTCTGTTTCCATCCCCAGCTTTACCAGCTCCCTCTGCAGCAGCTCTCCAAGCTTGGCCTGCTGCTGGTATCGCTGCTTCAAACCGTCCATGTCCAGACCTGCAAACATCTCTGCAGGAAGCTCAGAGCTGCCCGTGGTCTTAGCTGGCTTGGTGTTTCCACCATCTTTAGCAGGGGTGGAGCTCATAGTGTCCAGATGGGGTTTGGTGAAGGAATTGCTGGACTGACGGAAGGAGGGGCGGCGTCCGCCTTTACTCGCAGAAGCCGGTGCAGCAGGAGTGGATTCTGCTTCCTGATCCTCAGTCTCTGGGACGTCTCCGCTGTCCAGAATGAGTTTGTCCTGGGAAAGGTCGTGCAAGGAGGGCTGTGGAACGTGGAAGGTGCTGGACGGGGGCAGACTCTGAACCTGCGGCTCTGGCGGGGGAGTGGAGGCTTGCACTGGCGGTTCTGGTGGGACTCCTTTGTTGCGCAGGGCCTGAGCCTCCTTTAACTTCTGTATCTTGCGGGCATACTCCGACTCAAGCTGCTGCAGTCGTCTCTTCTGGGCGATCAGTTCTGCGAAGTGCCTCTCAGAGCGTTGGGGAGCTGCATCCAGACGCTGCAGCTTATTGGGCTGTAAAGACACGACAGAAGCACAATCAGCACACAAGCAGCGGCTCCCTCCCTCTTCTCAGATTAAACAGATCAGATATGGCAGCAGATGTTCACAAGGTTTAACATGGACTCAGATACTGCAAAACAAAGGCCACTCTAACATTAAAGTTAAAAAAAATAATTTTCAGTTAGATTAAAAGACAGAAGTTTCTGTCTGAAACCAGTGGCTGAACGAAGAACAAACTACGTTCTTCTGAAATCTTCAGTGGGCACATATGGGGGGGAAGGTGTGGACTGGAGGCTGGAAAAGCAGCCTGTGGGTGTGAAGGATGCCACTTTGTTTACCTGATGGCTAGAAAGAAGGTGGGTAGTGAACAACAAACACTGCCCTACTCCATCACAGCTCAACTGCCTTGCAGCATGGTCCATGAACTCCCCCAAAGTTTTGTGGGCATTGCAACGATAGCAGATAGCCTCTGGGTGCATTTTTGTGCATGCGCCCCAGTCCTGACATCCCCCTCTCTGGGGATCGTTTCAGTAAGCTTCTGCAAAGTCACAACATTTATTTCCATCCAGAGCTGCATTCATTTTTTTCTCCAAGATCCTGCATTGATGATGGGAGAGCCGCTGCACAATGTCTTCTCCAGCTCATTCTCAGTGGCGTTCAGGTCTGGGTTCTCTAGAGGCGGATCCGTGTGTGAAAATGATGTCTCAGATTCACTCAGCCACTCAATGAATCCTGGCATTGTCATCTTGGAATACACCCAAGCCATCAGGGAAGAAAAACAATCCATTGAGTAAATAACTTGGTGATTTAGTGTCAGCTGACCTAATTCTTTGGGGCACATCATGCTGCTGAAGGTAGACCTGATCAACTGCAGCAACGGCACCACCTCTACAGGCTTCTACACTAGATACTAG
>JAOWBL010001995.1:0-11023 GCA_028564865.1 Zenarchopterus dispar
TACATACATACATACATACATACATACATACATACATACATACATACATACATACATACATACACACACATATATGTGTGTGTATGTGTGTGTGTAGTATGTAACTTACAGTGCTGTCTTTCAGTGTAGTATTTTGTTCTCCTTAGTTTTTTTCTGTGGTTTTTTTTCTCAAAACTTTCAATCACAGTCAATGGACTTGTTGAATTTGGGTGACCTAAGCCTAACATTTGAAGCAAAGTATTTTTGTTACACAGAGGAAGCAATGTGGATCATGTCCCAATCAGGACAAGACCATCTGAAAACCCTGAAACACTTAACAGCTGTTTTAAGATACACGAGAAAAAATGTAAAACTTTCCCTTTAGTCCCTGCAATGAGGGGCCTTACATGCTTATTAGTATTTAAATCTGTCTGTCTTTCTCCCCCTTTGCTGTCCCAGGTGGAGGTACACAGTGTAATAGTGGAGTGCACTGTGACGTCTCGGTTTGCCCACAGTGTCATGACCTCAGTGGCTTTAAACAAAGCAAACCATTCCCAGGAAATCTCTTTTGAAGTGGAGTTACCAAAGTCTGCTTTCATCACAAACTTCAGCATGTCAGTTTGTCTTTTGTTTCTGTTGACAGTTTTTAAAACCTTCCTTATGATACAGGTATTTTACTCATATTAAGGTCCATCATGTTGCCCTGCCTTTGTCCTTTAAAGGGAAATTGAAGGTCAAGTGTATGTTGGAGAGGTGAAGGAAAAAGAGAAGGCCAAGAAACAGTATGAAAAGGCGGTTTCCTCTGGGCAGACTGCTGGACTTGTTAAGTGAGTACACAGAGATGAAAAACACTCCACAAGAACCCAGTTTTGCTGGTTGAAATGAATCTTTGACCAGTAAGTTGCTTAAATCCTAAACTCAGCATTTTATTTGTAGCAGAAGTGAGCTGTATATGTGTTTTATTGCAGAGCTTCTGGGAGAAAGATGGAGAAGTTTTCAGTGTCTGTCAATATTGCAGCAGACAGTAATGTGACCTTTGTCTTGACCTATGAGGAGCTCCTTCAGAGGAATATGGGCCAATATGAGATTCTTACCCGAGTTAAGCCCAAAACACGAGTCAAGCAGTTTCAGGTGAATGCATGCTCACAATTAAATCATGCCTGATGGAGATCATACAGATGGTTTCAGGCAGAAGCTTCTCCTCAAAAATAAACTCTTTTTTTGCATCTGTGAAATCAGATTGTGACAAACATATATGAGCCCAGCGGCCTTTCTCATGTTGATGTCAGCACAACTTTCCTCTCTAATGACCTGCTCCCTCTGGTGGAGAAAACCGTCACAGACAAAAAGGTACATTATTCAAAATACTTTCTACTGGTCTGTTTTTGAAAGTTCTTCAATGATCTGGCTCAGCCTAAGTTCTTTAGACTTCCAAGAAATGTAATGTAATACATAAAATGTATCCATCCACTTGCCAGGCACATATCTCTTTCTCACCATCTATGGAGCAGCAGAGGAAGTGTCCAGATTGTGATGGAACACTCATTGATGGGGATTTTATTATCAAGTATGATGTGAAGCGAGAGAAAGGCCTTGGAGATATTCAGGTCAGATGTTGGTTATTAAACAATGGAATCTACAGATTTTTTTAATTTTTAATTTTTTTTCTTTTTTACTGGTTTCACTGAAGATTTCAGTTTGTTATTGTTTATTTTAATGAATGTTTTGACTGTTTTCTCTTCAGATTGTGAATGGATATTTTGTGCACTTCTTTGCTCCGCCTGACCTGCCCAGAATCCCCAAGAATGTGGTGTTTGTGATAGACAGAAGTGGATCAATGTATGGCAGAAAGATTGCTCAGGTCAGAGATTGTTCAATCATTCGATTTACTCGAACGTATTGAAGCTCATATGATTGTTCATATTATGCAGACACGGGACGCAATGGTGGCTATTCTGAATGACCTCCATGAAGAGGACCACTTTGCAATCATCCAGTTTGATACTGAAGTCACAGTTTGGAAAGAGTCACTTGCAAAAGCAACCAAGGAAAATGTGGTCAAAGCCACTGCCTATGCCAAAAGTATCACAGACCGTGGAGGTTAGACGAAAACAAGAAATACAAGATCATATACCAAATGCCATCTTTATTTTATGAAAAGAAAAAAAAAACATCTCAGTTTCATTTGTCTTTTCTGTCAAGGTACTGATATCAATAGTGCAGTGATGAGAGCTATAAGCATGCTGACCCAAGACAGAGAGGCGAAAAGGCTAGCAGAGAAAAGCATTGATATGATTATTTTATTGACTGATGGAATGCCAAATGCTGGTATGTTTACAGAGTATGCGCATACTGTATAATTTGTTATACATTAATATTGTGCTTTATATTTGGTATTACACTTATTTGTGTATCATCTGTGCATCTGAAGGAGTGTCTCATATCCCAACAATCCAAAACAATGTTCGTTCTGGTATTGGGGGAAATATGTCTCTCTTTTGTCTTGGATTTGGAAATGATGTGGACTACTCCTTCCTGGATGTGATGAGCAGGCAAAACAAGGGACTGGCTCGAAGAATCTATGAGGCTTCAGATGCAGCACTTCAGCTCCAAGTGAAGATCTTTGGTGTTTTGTACATTTTAAATCCAGTAACTACTCTGTGACATTCATACAAATATGGCATATAGGTGTAAACTTATGCATCTTATTCCAGGGTTTCTATGAGGAAGTTTCAAGCCCTCTGCTTTTAGAAGTAGACCTGCAATACCCCAACAATGCAGTGGACTTTGTCACAACCAATCACTTTAGTCAGTTGTTTAATGGCTCAGAGATTGTGGTGGCTGGTCGGCTGATGGACAACGATCTGGACAACTTCCTCGTGGAAGTGCTTGGCCAGGGGGTAAGAAAAAGAAAGAAATTGTTGAGAAACAGTGCTGAAGTTTAGAGATGGCCTATTAATTGTTCTGTTTTGGGTTCTTTTTGTGATTTTTCTATGTATTTTTGAGTTTGAAGACGTCTTCAGGGCGGAGGGCCAAGCCAGTGTCGTGGACTGGAATGTGGTCTACCCAGATGAGCAGTACATCTTTGGAGATTTTACTGAGCGTTTGTGGGCCTACCTCAGCATCCAGCAGTTACTAGACAAGAGGTCAGTTGGGTTATTTCTCACAAATTCCTAACTTAAATGACACATCTTTTTGTAATAACTATTTCTTGATGACAGCTGTGGTCCATTGTTAGAAAACCCTTAAGAATCTTTAAGATTCATTGTTAAATGTTCTAAGTTATTAAACACATTTATAACAACAGATATTCCTCATCACAGCAAGAGTGGTGAACCAGACGAGAAAACCAATGCCACAGCAAAGGCCCTGGAAATGTCCCTGCAGTACAACTTTGTCACCCCTCTCACCTCAATGGTTGTCACCAAGCCTGAAACAGAGGACGGACAAGACAGCCCTCTCATTGCTGACAAACTAACTGAGGGTAACTGAATAAATCAAAAGAGACAGCGTGCAGGTTTCTCTTAAGTTAACTGTGGTCAAGCTTTGCTTGTAGGCTAATATATTACTTTCATTTACAATGTAGTACTAGTTATTCAAATGTAGTTTTCTTTCCTAAAAACTGTCTTCATAAATATTAATGGTTAGTAAAATGATCTAGCAGCTGATGTTAGTTTTCTTAAGGTACGTGAGTCAGTATGTCCTTCACCAGCCGTCTTTGATAGTCTGATTTAACATATTTTTTATAGGAATGCTAACCAAGGAGACAGATGCGACTTCTTCAGAAAAACACAGAACTCCAATTTAATTTGGATGCAGTGAACACACCACGACATTCACCACAGAGGGGTCATCACCCACCACTATCACTTCACTTATGGTGGTGAAACAAATGGAACACAACCTCATATATTAACCAGTACTACTTAGAAAATGAACCATACAACAACAGAACACAAGAAGAACAACTACTCTTAACACAGTCAATCAGACCAGGAAAAGCCTTGGAAAATGGCATCCCAGAAATCCATGTACTGGCACACCTGACAGTGCCTACAGAATCCCCATAGCTGTCACTACATTATTAACATGTGAATTCCTGATTCTGTCAGAAAGGACTGAAAACAGCAATGTGACACAGGAAAGGAAGGGACAAATAGAAAGACAAGACCGTGATTCAATTCAATTCAGTTCAATTTTATTTATATAGCGCACAACAAAAGTCGCCCAGAGGCGCTTCACACTGTAGGGTAAAGATGAAACAGTGTCACAAGGAAAATCCCAACAATTTTGTTGTGCCAAGAGAAGAAAATATTTGGGGGCAGCAAATCATCTCCTGTTCTCAACTAACCATGATGTGGCTTGCTGAGAATTGAGAAATAACAATGACAGTAAGTTCTCAATTAGCCACTCATTGAGAATGTACTTTCACTGTTATTTCTGTAAGGCATTATAGTCTTTTCTAGACATTATATTTTCTCAAAAAGTTTGAAAAATCTCTGACCATTCTGAGAGTTAAGCACATCCAAACATTATTGTAGTTTCTTGCTTTCATCACAAAGTGGCGCTATGTGCATGAGCAAATACCAGCGTTTGGATCTCTTTGAGAGATAACTGATAACAGAAAATCTGAGGTCTCTAGGACAATGCAAGACTTAATAAAAGCATGTTTCCTGTTGCTGGTCTCCTAAAACTTTTCATGAACATTACACTGCAGGTGTGTACACAGTTAGACTGCAAATATATGCACCAAATTTGGGCAAGAATAAACAATGTATGGCTGGGTTACAGTCAAGGATCTAAGCAGGGCCCCAAAAATACTATATCTGCTTCTCTGTACTTATTGTCAACAGAAAATCCTTGTCAGCATCATCATCAGCCATTTTGGCTCAATCCCTCTTGGAGGGGTCACGATAATGGATCATAGTCCGCACATCCATTTGGTCCAGTTTTACACCAGATGTCCTTCCTGCCGCAACCTCCGAGTCTTTCATTTTCCATTTTCACATATCTCTTCAACTAACTATGCCAGCAAAGGCTGAGACACAAGTTTAAAATAGTGAAATACAATGTATCATATTGTTTATATCCATGTGTTTTTTGACAGAGCAAAGACAACAAGCAGAAAAAACAGGTAAGACAATAATTTTGTACAATATAATACAAAGCTATTTGATGCATTGCTTTTGACTCATATATTGTTGTTCTTGTATATAGGATATCAATATGGGACTCCTGCACTGCGAGGTTCATTTGTACCTACATATTTTGGTAAGTGTGGCTCAGGAATGCTAGCTCCATATCTCTGCTTTAGTATCAGTCCATCATCATAACTCTTTACCTATACAGTAAAACACAATATCCCTGTAATAAATAAATAAATTCAACAGAACCTTAAATCTATTTTTTCAAACTAATCTTTCATAACAGAAACAAGTAGAAATAAAAAGCTTCCCATGGTTTTCACAGACCAGCTCCATTGCATTTACAAAAACTGAAAAAACCTGTAACTAGTAACCAGTTAAAGTGATGAACTGCCAGACAATAACTGTGAATATTTTTCTCATATTTCCTGACCATACTCAACACATACTTCTCTTCCTTTTATACTCTCTGTGGGCAGAGCCAGTATATTCTTTTCCCACTAGGGCTAATGTCCATTGCACATGACAAATTGCTCGCACCGCACGTATCGACTGGTTTTCAATGGAACACGAGTAGATTTGTTTATTGTTCGCACAAGAGATGTTGGAAAGGTAGCACATCGAAAAGTTGAGCTCTGCTCAGCTTTATGCAAATGGTAGCGTCCAGCGCAAGACAGTTATCCAGTCAAAGTTGACATAGCTCTCTGCGTAATTGCAGTGGGAAGTCTCCAGGTTCACTGCATGTAAAAAAAAATAAAAATTTTTTTTAAAATGTTGGATTTTTTTTTTTTTTTTTTTTGGAATCAGTTAACTTTTCCTTCATGCTGTTTTGGCAGCATGAAGGAAAAGTTAATTGTTGCTGTCAAAAGCAACATTTAACATTTCCTTCATGCTGCACATGAAACTGCTGCAGTGACATTCTTAAGTACTGACAGAAAATTGTTTCACTCAGACGACATTGCTGGGCCAAGCAGTGGAGTTTCCCATACTACCGCTGGAACACTGGCTTTACCCAATTGTTTCACCCAATGGTAACACCCGGTGGCTTCACCCTGTGGCTTCAGTGGTGTTTTCTTCACAGGTTTAACATGTGCAGTTGTGCAGCAATGTGCAGTTGACATGTGAAGTGGGCATTTGAGTGTACTTTTTCACTGCATGAGAACATGGATGTGTGTGGTGAGAGGGTGAGAAAAGTGTGAAATGTATAAGTCTCATGCTCACTGTGAGAGCACTGCATTTTGTTTTTTGCTTATTGATTTGTTTGTATCTGTGTATTAATTACAGTGGATGGAGATCCTCATTTTATGATCGAGGTCCCTGATAGAGATGATGCCTTGTGCTTCAATATCAACAACATACCAGGAACCATTTTCTCTCTGGTTAGAGACCCAAAATCAGGTCAGCCTTTTGTCTTTTTTTAATTAATGGACCATGCTGGGAAACTCTGAAATATTTTATTACTCCAAAGAAAATTGATTAGTTCTCTGCTTTTGACCCATCTAGTTAGACTAGGAGCAGCAGGGTGGTGCTGTGCCCAGGGAGCAATTGGGGGCTAAGGGCCTTGCTCAGGGACCCACAGTTGCTCACCTCTGTGAGACTGAACCTGGGTCCTCCACACTCAAACCCACTTCTTTAACCACTAGGCTACCACTGCCCCTTGGCATTAACATCTAAATAGATGTTAAAGAGTGTAAACTTTGATTAGGCACCAAAACAATGTGAATGAAAGCAGTTTTAAGTGAAAAAATGTGTTTGACAAAAAAAAAATGATTTTATTGTATTTGACCCGTGTCAAAATAAACTGCTCTTTTGAGCCTTTGGCCAGACTCAAAAATGTCATTCCACATAGGTGACAGTGTGGAAAGGGTCTCTAGAGATGAACATAAATAATTCTAACTTTGGATGTGCACAAAAAAAACAAAAAAAAACCAAACTGTTAGTACAGGCAATTCCTTTTACCTTGTTATAAGTCTGCTCAGCTACCCAATGTCACACTGTTCTTGTTGTGCAGTTTGCTGTCAAGACAATAAGAAGAGAGTTTACGGTCTTTCCCTCTATTACTTGCCTATTTTCTCATACATATTAAGTATTATCCAGTTATATGCAAAGACAGGGCATCACGGTGGCTTAGTGGTTAGCACTGTTGCCTCACAGCAAGAAGGTTCCTGGTTCAATTCCCAGCCCAGTCTTTCTGTGTGGAGTTTGCATGTTCTCCCCGTGCTTGCGTGGGTTTCCTCCCACAGTCCAAAAACATGTATGTGCTGGGAACTCTAAAATTGCCCGTGTGTGTGAATGGTTGTTTGTCTTTGAGTGTGGCCCTGCGATGGACTGGTGACCTGTCCAGGGTGTACCCCTGCCTCTCTCCTGGGATGGGCCCCCATTACCCAGAAATGGAACAACAGGTCAAGAAGATGGATGGATGCAAAGACCAAAGGAACTCTCCTCTTTTTCCATCTTTTAACAGTAGTTTGCGTGTCATGTGGTAGTACTTATATAGACAAGGTGGTGGTTTACTGGTAGAAAATGTTTGTGCAAACAGCCCCTTTGATACACTTTTACACTTACAAAAAGTATATTTACAGTTAAAATTATTATGATTTGTCTGCAGGTACCCAATCCACACAATCACTTTAAGTGGAGTGACTTTTTTTGAGGTTTGCCAGAGGCTTAAAATACCAGATTATTTTGATGAAGGCTAAAAAATAGTTGTCATTTTGTTGAAAACATATTATGTTCTTACTCAAAGCTGCTTTTGTTCATGTTTTTTATGGTTCCTATAAAAGTTTACACTCCTTACCATCTAATAAAGACTTAGGGCTGTTTTAACTCTGAAATATCCCTTTAAGTCATAGGTTAACACCACTTCAAAGGCTTTAATAGTGGGACTGTTGAGATAAAAATTCCAGACTTTTTTAGTGCCAGTTTCAGTTCTAACTGGAAGGTTTATTGTGGGCTTGCAGGATGTCCAGAACTGTAACATTAATGATTTGTCTCCATTTGTGTAACTATTTTAGATTTACTTTATGTGTAGTAATTTAAGCTTGCTTGTTATATACATTATTGTATATTTGAAATAAAATACTAGATAATGTCCGTGGATTGCGATTGCTGTTTCCTTTTACTGTTGCTTTTTAGGACTACATATATATGCAAAAACCCATGTACAGACAAAATTGTCAATGTATTTTCAGTGATAATCCTGCAATACAGAAGACAGAAACCTGCTAGTTTCCATTCTTTTCTCCTGGCTATTGCTCAGTAACTAGTATCAAACATCTGTTTATTTAGATTTGTAATTACTGATCTTTAACCATTATGTTTTCTCAGGAATTTTAGTCAATGGTCAGGTCATTGGAGACAAGAAGATTCCCCCTAATGGGGTAATCAACACCTACTTTTGGCGTTTTGGCATCATCCACCAGACTTTAGGGGTCAGGATGGAGGTGAGCACTCAGGACATTACAATGTTCCAAGATGGCAAACAGATCAAGCTGCTATGGACTGAAACAGCCTCTCTCAAAGGACCCAAGTAAGTGACCCCCATCAGCTTTCTTTCCACTGAAGGAACTACTTGAGCATTTTCTTTCACTGTTGTCCCAGGATGAAGTAGTACTCCTCTCAACATTGCATTCACCAGTCTTTGAAATGTAGCTGGAGATCCATGTAGTCCAAAAGGTGTAGTCCTGAAGTGATAAAGGCCACACTAAATATTGCTAAGTCTTTAGAACACTTGGATAATTGAGATACCTCTCTATATGCAAAAAGTCAAAAAAGAAGCCACTGGTCCCAGTCTCCATCTGAATCCATTACAAACTTCCTCAGCATTGATTTGAGGATCTTGTTAAATTGTTCAATGAGTCCATCAGTTTGTTGATAATAAGGGCTGGTCTTGATTCCTGTAATACAGTCGGTAGACGACTCTCAAGAGATTGGAAGTGAAGTTAGATCCCTGATCAGTGATGATGTCTTTGCAAATACCCATTGTCGAAAACATCTGAATCAGTTTACTGACTGGCAAGCATTAACCTTTCTGAAAGGGAAAGCTTCTGGTTATCTAGTAGCACAGTCATAGACTACCCAAAATTATACGTATGTCCTCTGCTGCTTCTTTCCAGAGGGCCTATGACATCTGTTGCAATCCAAGCAAAGGGAATATCTATAATTGGCATGGAGATGAGTTGTGCTTTGTCACTTTTCTACCTGGGGCAGTTAACTGACAGTGGAGGCCAGACTTACAAAACTGAACAGTGTCTACAAATTGCTGTGGCCAAAAAACCAAGGTGCCATTCTGGAGAAGGTCTTAAACTGCCCCAAACGGCCTGCCCAAGGCATGGAATGAGCCAGCTTTAACACAGTGAGCCTCATATGTTGTGGAGCAACCAACTGGTCTCTAATTTTGCTGCAGCAATACAGTTCATCACCGTTTAAAAGTAACACTTCTCTGACTCTGTTTGAAACCGTTGTGGATTCAGGGACACGTTTTGCAAATAGAAGCGCTAAAGAGGAATCCTGTCTTTGAAGTTGAGTTATATCACCTGGTAGGACAATCAGCTCATCACTTCCTGGCTCAGGAATTGGCTCCATAAGCTTTGTTCCCTTTATTTTATCTTGCCTCTTCTGCTTTTTATTCTTCCTTAAAGAATGTTTTTTTCAAAACATAAATCTCAAGGACACCACTTTCAGCAAATTGTAGTTTACGCCAACTTAAATTTGGCTCTGAGTGGGAGTCGATGTGACTGCAATCAAACCCTCAGATGTAACACTGGGAGGTTTTTCTCCCCTTGCTAACAGCTCCCCAAGAATGGGCATATCATGGCCTAAGACAGTTTTGTATGTAAGTTTACCTCTTACTCCCACTGCCAGCAAACAGTCCTGTCAATCAACTTGACTGCTGACATTAGCTACAGGGTGATCTACCTCATCACCATGAACACACCAAACTTGATTGTTGCATAATACTACCACAAACAAACCCAGGATAGGCACTGAAGCACCACTACAAAAGCAATAGCAAATTAAATACATTTAAATGTAAAGATAAAATGTAATGTGAAGAACAAAGTGACAAATACATAAACAAAATATCACCTACTTTGTCACAGTCCCATATAAGACAAATTTACATTCTGATTTTGATGTCTGAGACAGCAACAGTCTACTATTCATGTTGATATTAATGTTTATTTTTTAACATATTGTTTTATTGCCATTATTGCTTTTTAGAAATTGCACCATCAGAGTTTAACCAATGACCTTCAAACCTGTGATTTGATTTTTTTTCTTTTTTCCCCTCAAAAGCTTCTTTACCAACATAAAACAACCTACACAAATCAGTTATTTAATTCCTGCAGTGGACAACAGCCTCTTCCTAAAAAAGGAAAAAAATAATAATCATTTTTGCAAGTATTATGTAATGTGAATTGTAAATAAATGTCAATGATTAATATGATTGTTCCCTATTTTCTGCTGTAGAGTAGATCTTCTAGTAAGTAAGGATCGCAGCTTAACAGTAACACTAAAGGACTCAGTGAAGTTTGTGATCTTGCTGCACAAAGTCTGGGAGAAGCACCCATACCACCGGGACTACCTGGGTTTCTATACATTGGATAGCCACCTCCTGTCACCTTCTGTTCACGGATTGCTGGGTACAATAAAATATATTCATATCTAAATTCACATAGGTTTCTCTTTGATTAATATTATTTTATTATCTGAAAGCAAAATTGCCTGTATGCTGATTTGAAGTTTCAGTTTCATTCATTTGTATTGTGTTTACATTAACTTACATTATAAAGCTAATTTACACATACCTGACAAAGTGAGGTTCTCTGTTTCACTATTACTGTCAACATTTTTATAGTTTTCATGTATACTTTAACTGTATTTCAGGTCAATTCTAT
>JAOWBL010001996.1:0-14367 GCA_028564865.1 Zenarchopterus dispar
ATATATATATATATATATATATATATATATATATATATGTGTGTGTGTGTGTGTGTGTGTGTGTGTATATATATATAATTGCACTGATTATCAAGGAGCGCAAACTCAAAACAAAAATTCAATAGCCTGGAGGCTCAAGTTTAAGTGTAGCTCACCATCAAAATGTAAACATACAAACCAAAACAGGAACCTACGCAGGCTGAGATGTCAGATGTCTTTTTAACCACTGCTTTGATTGTTTTTGTGTGTGAGTGTGCGTGTGTTTGGTTAAGTCAGTCTAACTTTAAAGGTTGACCTTCTCCTCTTTTTTTTCAGTATATCCAAACTTTTATCAATGATACATTCCTGGAACGCTGGGACATGCGGTTGGAGGACTACCAGGTGACGCTGGTGTGGACAATCATTGTCTCCATCTTCTCGTTGGGGGGGTTCGCCGGAGCTCTAATTGCAGGACCTATGACCATACACTTTGGGAGGTAACATGAAATGACGAAAGAAAAGTGAATGATAAACCTGTCAGTGTTCACACAGACAAATAAATAGAGACTGTTCATTTACTGTTCTCTACATTGTGCATTCAAGTTAGAGTGGTTTATGTTCTGATTTGTTTCTGTGTCATTAAAAAATTTCTAGATTTTTCCCTTTGCAAAGAAAATGTCAAATAATGCCCAAAACAGTGCTTTCTAACATCTGTAACACTTATATTGGCACCTTTGATGAATATGTTTCTACAGTGTCCATTCTTCAAAAGTGAAGATGATGTTCAAATGACAAACTTACCTTGATTTTTTTTTTTCTAATGAAGCAGTGGAATGCTCATGAATCTGCATTTTACTTAATTTCATTCTCATTTCCCTCCACAAGGAAGAAATGTCTGCTGCTGAACAACATTTTTCTCATGACTGGTGCACTCTTAGCACTGACAAGTAGAGCTGCCAAGTCTTTTGAGATGATCATTATCTCACGTGTTCTTATTGGAATAAATGCTGGTATGTTGATAAAGGTTTTACAATTCAGTTTTAATGTCAAAATAAAGTTTATACATCCCTCACGGGAACCATAAATAAAAAAACAAAGTTGGTATAGATGATGCATGGATGGATGGATGGACGGCTATTATCAAACAGCATAATGACATGACATTTAATTCACAGAGATTTCATATTTATTCTACAGGAATCAGCATGAATGTGCAACCCATGTATTTTGGAGAAAGTGCACCAAAGCACTTAAGAGGGGCCATTTCCTTGTCATCTGCTGTGTTTACAGCGTTTGGTGTTGTGCTTGGGCAGGTAGTTGGACTCAGGTAAATTCACTATGTGGCAAAACACATTTGTGGAGAAAAAAACAATGTGACCCTTGATTAAACACGCACACATGATAACCAAAGTAACACTCTGGATTATTTATTTTAAGAGAAATTTTGGGCAGTGAATCGTGTTGGCAGTACCTTCTTGCCAGTAATGCCATTCCTGGCCTCATTCAGCTTCTGACCCTGCCTTGGTTCCCAGAGAGTCCTAGATACCTGCTCATCGACAAGGGAGACAAGGAGGCTTGTATCCATGGTAAATACTTAGCATTTCCTTTCTATTTCATTATCATGAAGTGTTAATCTTTAGTTTCAATACAGTTGAATAAAAATGAATGTACCGATTTCGGAGAATTTGAATGTTTTCTTCCCATCCAACAGGAGCCTCAATGTTGACCTTGTGACATTTCCTGGAAGGATGGAGATAATCCACCAAAACTAACAGATAATAATCTAAGCAAAATAAGAGACCCCACCAAACAAACAGATTCTCCCAGGGAAAGCAGTATCCATGCTTTTTTTCATAGACTTCACAATATTACTATGAAACAAAATTACATCATGCGTGCCTAGTGGCTGGATTGGTAAACCTCAAACTATTAAGGAGCGCCTGTTTTACCTGACCAATTAGGATAGGTCTTTCAGGACGGAGGAGACTTACAGAAACAGGTGCCATATTTAAGGATTTCAGAATGAAGGTGGCTGGTGGTGTTACAGTGAAATTGTGTATTTCATTGCATTAAAATGTAAATTAAGTAAACATACATATGCTGAGAATATTTTGCAGACAACTGCTTTGTATTTCTGTAATGATGCATATTACATTGGTTTTATTGCTTTGCCTTTCCATGCTGTCATCGTTGTACAGGGAACTGCAGTACACATCATATAAGAAACATATTTCTTTTGTAAAAAAAAGAGCTAATAGTCAAATATTTCTCATGTGGCTTTTTCCCGTTCAGCTCTGAGACGTCTGAGGGGCTGTGAAGTCCAGAGCAGCGAGCTCGATGAGATCCTGCAGGAACAGGCGGAAACCAAAGGCATGAGACCGAGACGGCCGTGGGAGCTTTTCGGTGATCGGTCCGTGCGCTGGCAGCTCATCTCCGTCATTATTGTCAGCAGTGCCATGCAGCTCTGTGGTAACGATTCGGTAAAAGGAACTGGCAGGATCCTTGACTGAATATTAGTGTCCTAAGCTGTGAGACATTAAGTTTATGTGTCACCAAGGATGGGGTTGGCTAAAATATATTGTGTCTTGGTTTGATTAGGACCGGTGTAATTGATCCTAGGGTTCAGGACCAGTATCAGATGTTTTTCTGGCCACAGTTTCCCCTTGCTAAGTTGGGAGATTGACTAGATATTTGAGATGATCCATCAGCGGTTAGTGTCATGCCAGGGTTTCCTTACAGTGCAGTATGTTCCTGCAGGGCACATAAATAATATATGCTGGCAATGAAACATCAGTCCTATGCGCCTGTGTAAAAAAAATAGCTTATTTCTTTCTGTGCCCAGTCATTCTATCAATTATTGATATTTTTCTTTCACACATTTGCACTGTATATAAGATTAACACTTTTTTTGTATTACATGGCACTTTAGTCAGCAGCAAAAACTGAAGTTATGTCCCTGTGTTTGGAGGCTTTTAACTGCGTGCTTGGCAGTGTTAGAGGGGACTTTGTATTAACACAGTTATTCGATGTAGAAATACTTGCATAATCAGCTTATAAGCAATTAAACACCAGTAACATTCAATTATTCTCTGCTGTATTTTCACAACCTCTCTTTTTCTTGCAGATTTACTTCTATGCATCATATGTGTTCAAAGAAGCTGGAATATCTGATGATAAAATCCAGTATGTCACAATTGGCACTGGGTCATGTGAATTCACAGCCTGTATCATGTGTGTAAGTATTGCTTATCAAAGCTCATATTATATAACAAGCTGGGGACAAAATGAAATTCCTCTTAATGCTTTAATGCAGGAGACAAAGGGCTGAGAATAGTTTCAGGTCCTGTGCAGAGAGTAGGTTTGCATCTCCACAAATTGTTTCTACATCTTTAAACTAACTAAAATGTCATATTTACAACAGTGGTTCTGCGCAGGCTTGGTTGTTGTTAAGTTGAACGCTGTCACTTTGTTGCATCCCTTTCTTCCAACAACTGATTATCTCCAGGTTTCTTACATTTAAGCGACTGCCTCTTCACAACCTTCTGTTGGCATCAGTGTGATGGATTGAGTTACAAAGGAGACACAGCCCACCCAGGATGTGGGTACATTTTGGCATTTTAGTTTTAAGCTAAAGGAGAATTGAATTTCTTATCTCAGTTACTTCATCTGAAATGTTGTGGTGGTCAAGTGTGGTCAACCCCAAGTGTGGAGAGATTAATATATTGATATCACCACTGTGTCTGTCCTTTAAATACGGAGATTCATCTATGAACATGAACATAAGTGTTGGAGTCAAAGAGGATCATGGACTCCGTGCAAATGTAGTGAAATCATAATGCTAATATTTCCTGTGTTTTACTTTCTCTTTGCCGTGTTTCAGCTTAACAGGACTAGACCATATCTAATAAATGTATAAACAGATGTCTTCACAGAGAACTGTGAGCATGTGAGCCATAGGAAAGGTGAACTTTGGTGTGGATCTATAATTATCACATACATTTTTATTACTTTAGTGCTTGCTATGTCCATTTATAGATACATTTATAGGGGAATTCTCACCAAAAGAAATCTCTCTGTGCCACCTGTGATGTTTCTAACTGGCTGCAGGAAAATGGCAGCTCATTCAACGAAGTCCAAACTAACAAAAATTCCAACATTAAATGAAATGACACTGAAATAAAAGGCCCTTTCAGACATGCACTGGTTTCCATCAGTCTTAATGCCTGAGCCCTCTGTCCTTTTCCATAACATTTATAAGTTGTAAGACGTGAGAGGTTCTTTTAAAAGTTTTTATCATGTGTCAGAGTTGATGTCAGTAAGGTTAGAAAAAAATGAAAATCAACCAGTGAATTCATTAAGATGCACTCATGACTGTTACAACAGTTTTCCACTGTTGAGAAAATGTGGACAGTGACCACAGGATATAACCCTCTGCAGAACTCAAAATTCTGTATCCATTTACACCCCAATTTCTTCAACTCTCTGAAAAAGCAATATTTTTCATGTGGATGTTGGTGACACAATTTTCTCATGTTTGCAGTTCTGGTGTTTAAGTCCTACTTGCCGTTGCTCCACTGATAAGAATGGACACTTGGATTAATATTATGAAATATGGAGTTACAGCCGTCTTTACACCAAAGCTGAGAGGGATTTCATTATTTGAAACACAGCTGAGATTTGCGAAAACATGATGTCTGGTACTGTTCTCTTAATCCCAGTCTCTCAAGATTTAAGCCTATTATTTCCATTCATTTTGTTTATCCATGATAGTTTCACTGATTTAGTGCTTTATCCCATCTTCTGTCTAATGTGTTTAACATGTTTCCAACACAGGTAATTGTTTATTTCAAGGGGTCACCTTGATTCAAGTTTGAGTAAAGCAGAAATAAATATAAATAAATGAAATAAATAAATATCAACTTCGTAAAATTACAGAAAATGCATTATTAAACATTCAGTCAAACCTATAGAATTAGATCCCAAAATTAAAAGAAAATGTTTAATGTTCTCCTTTATGAGAAGCTGGGGGTATTTTTGTTCAATATAATCCTTGCGTCTCCTGCCAACTTGACACCAAAACTATTGCTGATGTTGGTAAGCCACAGCTCAAACACTGTGGCTCTGCACAAAATAAATCCAGCTAGCATCCACACGCTCCTATGTTCTCCCATGGATGTGATGCATGTGATCCCATGGAGTCCTCTCCATTGTCTTGCCTCCACCATGCAAATGCTGGCTCTTCACAAAATGAATTCACACTGTGTTACTTGTGTTACCAGGTCCAATATAGTCAGTTTTGAAATTTCTATATTTTATGAAGAAAAACAGAAGGATCAGGCATTCAGACTGAGGGAAACAGTAAATAGACCATTCTGTCACCAACATCCATATTACTTTTCAGAGAGTTGAGGGAATTTGGGTGTAAATGGATACAGGAATTGAGTTCTGCAGAGGGATACATCCTGTAGTCTAATTTTCTCAACAAAGGAAAACTGTTCTAACAGTCATGCATGTATCTTAAAAATGAATTGGTTGTAATCTTACCATTTTATCTAAACCTTACCGACATCAACACTCAGACACAGGATAAAAAACTTTTAAAAGAACTTCTCACATCCTGCAAACTCTCTATTTGTTTATCTCAAGTAAAAGACTGCAGTATTAGGACCAAAACATCTTGCTCCTGAGTTAGGGCTTACTCTGGAGAAATCTGCTTCCTAAATGCCTCACTGGATGCTAAAACAAGCACGTGCACTGTTAAGGGCCACTTTGAGGTCAGGAAGCATATGGTTATTTAGTTCTCTATTTCTTGCACTGTTGGCACTATAGAAAGGGATTTTTTCACTATTTTCATGTTGCAGTTGTTTTTTGTGGTTGTGTGGTTTCTGTGTAATATTTGATTTCATTTATCAGTTATTGTTATATGTCAAGCAATTCTAGTAAACCTTCAAAATAAAAGCATCAGCATGTAAATGTTTAATATTTGCAAATTTAATAATAATCAGTTAAACTAATTTGTGTCTTACTCATCACCATTAAAATCAATTCACCTGAAACTTAAAGTCAAAATGATCATTTGTGTCTAATAAGTATTTTAAACTTTTAGAACCTTCTGATCGAGCGCAAAGGTCGAAGGTTCATGTTGATGGGAGGCTTCATCCTAATGACCATCTGGGCCATCGTCTTCACAATCGCTCTGTCATTTGAGGTATTTATCCAGTTCACTCTCAACAAATTACTGAGGATTAGACTTTGTAAGATAATAAAGTGTAAAGTGTGCAGATGCAGATTAGTTCATTTATTTAGCAGGCAGAGGTTTAAAATGTTGATCTACTGAATAGGCTAACTGAATTCAGGTTGAACTGCCTGTTTGTTAGTGTGGCTATGAAGAAGAATGAGTGAGGGTAAGATTTTTCAGATATTTTAGCACCACAGACAGACCACTAGGAGGCATCATCAGGCTGGATTCTGGTTTAAATTTCTCTCTGACTTGGATAAAAAAAACATTGAGATGAGAGGATGTGGGTGGTGGAGACTTCTCTCTTAAAATATGTGGGGTTTTAAAATTTAACGCTGTATAATCATTCACACAGATATTGAAGGGTCAGACTGTTAGATCTGATTTCCTCTCCTTTACATTTTGTTCTCTTCTTTAATCTTTGCATACAAACAGCACTATATATCCTGGATGCCATACTTGAGCATGGCCTGCATCTTTACCTACATTCTCAGCTTTGGCATGGGACCAGGTCAGTTGAGCTTTTTTTTTTTTTTTAATTATAATTTATTCACTAAAGTATTAAAATGTTCCATGGTTCAAGACTCCAACCTCCCATGAATCTGAAATCTGCGTGATGCTTTGAGTAGCTTATATTAACATATCCACAGCTGTTAATTGTTCCCAGAAAAAAAAAAACAGACTTTATTTTGAATGCTTAATATGACTACTCATAGACTCTTAACATAAAACCTACACACACGGGGTGTGAAGTTATGCTGGATTAATAAAGCACACCATTATATTTTATCTTTCCGTCAGCTGGAGTAACCGGTATTCTTCCCACGGAGCTCTTCAATCAGACTGCTCGGCCGGCAGCCTACATGATCGCAGGGTCCATGATGTGGCTCAACCTGTTCGTCATTGGAATGATCTTCCCATTTCTCGTGGTCCGTCTGCATCTTCTACGTCAGCGTCTGTCTGTGCATCCATTTTACACACCTGTTGTCAGGATAAATAGGCATGATTTAATGTTTAGTTTTAATGTTTCCTAAAATAAACAGCTCTATGAGTAATAAGGGACATAGAAGCAACAACTGGTGAGGTTTTAGCTGATTGCCAACTATCTTTGCATGGTGTGAATGAAAAAAATAAAAATAAAAAAAAAAAGAGCCAGGTATCAAGAACCCACATTCGCAACCAAAGAGGCAGTTTGTTACACGCTACCAGAAAACAAAGTCTGACAATATTGGCCCTTTAAATTCTGGGGCAACCAAAGACATTTAGCCTCTTTATCAATAAAGACAGGCAATAATTATATTTTTTAACATCATTTTATGAACAATTGTGGTTACATTTTTTGGCTATCCACAGCAGTAGTCTTCAAACCTCAGGGCATGTCAACAAGAGTTGGCTGCTTTGCTGAGAGGTTTGTGTTGAGAGAAAACTCAGCTAGTGTTTTGACAGCTAAAGGCTTTTAATAAGAAACCTAACTACAGGAATTTTTACAGGAACATAAACAAACATTTATTATTCAGCAAATATATATCGGTGTACATGTGTGAATATCCAGAGGAGAACAGTGGCAACTTAATGAAGGCTGCTTTTTTGAACCGTTTTGACATGAACATTGCATTGAAATGAGTTACAGTATTACTTCATCTCACTATAGAGAATAAACAAGTACTTATTGAAAAAAAAAAGTCTTTGAGACTTGACATTTTAAAAAAGGACAGTAATATGATGCAGGTGGCTGTTAACTTGCAGACCGAAAGCTTGAACACATTTACATCAGGACTGTGAATTCAGAAATCTTGATTATGTGGGAAGGTGACAGTGCTGCTCAGTAACCAGATTAAAATGTTGCCACTCTATATTCCTATAAGCCACATGCACATGAGCTCAGGCTCTCAACCCTTTCATCCCACTGTGACAGTTTGTCAGGAACGTGAAGGGTTGTCAGAGCCTGAATTTTAAGACAAATCCATCATCTTTTTCCATCCCCAAAACAAGTGCTTCTGGTGCTTACACCCAACAAAACAGCAACTGACAACAACAATTTGGAGAAAGAGCAGATATCCAGACGAAGAAGGATGAAAATAAAACCAAAGTTGCATTTTAATGAGGCGCCCCACTCACTTGATAGCAACACATTGTACTGAACACAATGTCTGAGCGTTTTGCTGCCTTTTTCTTCGCAGAGTGGGTTGAGTCAGTTCTGCTTTGTTCCTTTCGGAGCTGTCTGCCTGCTGTCTGCGCTGTACATCGGTCTGTTCCTTCCTGAAACCAAGGGGAAGTCTCTGTCAGTCATCACAGGAGAATTCAACAAGCTCAACTTCAAAGGCCAGGACAAAAGTCTGCAGTCACAGACTCAAGCTCAGTACCAGCTGGGGGAAGTGTGTCTTTCCACAGCCTTGTAGATGGACTTTTGCTGCTGAAACAATCTATCCACTCCGAGCTTCACTATTACCTGATTTGCTTCAGCTGGAAGGTGTCACGCAGCCTCATAGGAACTTTCTTATTAAAGAAATAAGTAGATTTACTGTAACTCCTTTATCTGGAGTGGATTTGCTGTGTTTTTCGCATTATGCTTTGCTGCTATGTGTCAAGTTATTAAAACTGCCTTATTTAAGACTTTGTGGCTGAAAAGAAATGATCATGTGCACAGACAATGTTGTTTTTATGTTAACATACACAGCTGAGCTGATAAACGCATTCTCCTTTTTTTAAGTATAAACATTCAATCCTGGAAAACCTGAAAAACACATTTTATTGGTTAAGTCCTGTCTTATCAGTCCAAACTAGTCTTTGAGACATCAGACAAGGATGTCTACAACTTAACAAACTTATCAGTTATCTGTTGTATTGTAATGTGTTCATAAAAGCATAAATAAATTAATTTATGCTTCACTGAATGAAAAACAAAGCAACACATGGCATACCACTTCATTAGGTAAATGAATTCATGCATAAATAAAAAAGAAAGGCCTATAAAATGAATAAATGTGACTGTAAAATAAAAACACAATACCTTACCAATACCCTTTGACACACAGGGCCAAGGGATGGGGGTAAAAATATTGTCCTAAGAAATGGGACACCCCTTCAGCTTTGTTTTACGTGATCCCACATCACCAAAAGCTACTGTTTGATACCAGTGTAGAGGGACTGGAACTTCCATAATCCTGATTTCAAATCTGTAATATTAATTATCTTACTTGTAGGCATTTATTGGCATTTGTCAGTTGAAAAACACAGAAATTGAAGTTTTCTTTGATGTTAAGAAAATGTTGTTGGATTAGTTTATAGTATGTACAATAAGAAAATATTCATGACTGATGTATAAAGCATCAGTAATGATGTAATGTTAATATTGGCAAACTCATCATTTTTTTATGTTAAAGGCAGTCACTAAATAACCTGGCATAAGACTGAATATAGCATTTGTTTATGTGTTTATTGCATGATTGTGCAGCCATCCCTCCATTTGTATTTGTAGTTTTCACATTATCCCTTCCCCTCCATCCTTCCCCTCGCTTGAACTTGGAAAATATAGAATAGGTTTTTTTTCTAATTTTTAAAATTATTATTATTAATGAATCTATATTTGTTTCAATTGGTTACATCAAAAGGAATGTGTACATTTATCTCCCAGATTCAAACCATGAAGTAGAAATCCCTCTATATGGTTAATGGAAATGGACATTTTCTGCATTTTATGTGGATAACTGACATATTTATACATCCAGATATTTAATCATTTCAGGTTTTGTTTTATAAGCATATTTTTTTATCATTGATTTAACTCATTCTCATTCTATTTACAAGTCCTCCGCAGTACAACCTTCATGCATGACTACAGATAGGTAGGTATTAAAACTGAAATGTGCACAATATTTAATGATTTAATGAATACTCATGTCGTTCCTTTTTGTTTAATGAACAAATAAAAAGTGTATTTCAAAACAAATTGTATTCAATGGTTAATCAAAAGCTCTATGATAAAGCACAACAATTACAAAATAACACTTTGTGAATACTAGATTAGACTGAATACTAGAATGACTGACTTCGTTTTATTCTATTCTATTTTTCTTTCAGTTAGGAAACCTTTTGTATTATATTTCATTATAATTATTAAAAAGACCTAATTCGTAGAATTCATTTATGACAGTGTTGTGTTTGTCACTTTCTTTCTTGCTTCAAAAATAAGAACCAGTTTAAACCAGTTACACAGTAACATGAGCACTTAAAAACTTTCATTTGTCTGAATTAAACCATCCTGGTGCTATTTACACCAAGTAATCTTTTGATAAAGTAGGAAAGTCTCAAAAAAAAAACCATGAAGATGAGGTTTAGTTAAATAAATTTATTATGATTCATAAAGCAAAAAAATTAATTAATTGGACAATTAGACAAACATTTTCTTTTAATATAGTTTGCTAACTATGCATCTTTTATTTAATCGTGTAACAATAAAACTGTTACTGAGAGTCTGAGCTCTGTTGATCTCAGCTGTTTATTGTTGTGACTGAACATTTTCAGGTCAATTTTCATGAATCTCCTCCAAAATGATTATATAAATACATTATATCCAAGAGTATTTCTGTTGAATATAATAGTTCAGTTCTGAACAAACATGATCATTTCCACTATAGCAAAGAAACATCATACATACATTATTTTTGTTGAGAAAACCATTGAAGTAATTAAGAATGGCAGACTGGCAGAATCAATACAGAAAAGTACATTGAGATTTAAGACTAATACATGCCTTAAAAATAACAAATTTTCTAGTCAGTGCATTTTTTCAAGCAAGAAAATACAAAAAAAAATTTTTTTAAATAAAAGCACTTACCCAGTGTATTCATAATGATACAAAAATTATTTTTTAGAAACTGTTATAGACAAAGTTTGGAGTGTTTTTAATGTCAAATACACAATAAACACTTCAAATAACAACAGCAAAAAAAAAATAAAAAAAATAGGACTTTCTACATATCATTTTACATGTCAGGTATTAAAAGGTATTATCAAACCAATGTGACCAAACATGAAATGTATTGTATTAATAATTTCTACAGTTAAATAAATGAAATGAATATAAAAATAAAGGTTTTTTCTTTATTTGAAAGTTCAATATTGTCCCACCTTTTTCTCATTTGCAACTGCATAAATTTAATTGTGCAGATATAAATCTATTGTCTACAGTTATGAACAAGATGCAGGAAATGAGCATTAAAATGAGACAAACCAGCATGGAGTTACTAATTAGACTGTCTCCTATTTATCCTATTTTTTTTCCCTTTCCACACATGTAATCTTTAATTTCAATGTATATATTTATCCTTTTTCAGCCTCATCCCTCTCAAATGAAAGTAATATTTAACCAGCTGATTGGATGTACTGGCAGGACATGTTGGTTTGTAACAACCACAGGAACCAGACAGACCAGGTTTTTTCTAGAGTAGAGTGTGGTCAACCCTATCGCTCACGTCAAAACATGACGATCTTGCTCTAATAGCGTGAATGGAAAACTAAAGTCAGTTGATGTGTAACCTTACGTGGCATCCTTTAAAATAAGCTGGACCTGTGTTCCTTCTGCAGCCAGCATCCATGGAGTCAACGCAAAGCATGGAGTCAGCATCCAAGACGGTAAGCCAACATGATCCCTTTACTTAATGCAGACTGTATCGGTTTTTTTTGTTGTTTGTTTTGTTTTGTTTTTCTTTAAGAAAATTTCTTCTCTTGTAAGTCGTATCTGAAAGTTTTCTTTAACACAATTGTGACAGTTACAAGTTCAGAATTGAAACCTTGAAGAATTCAAATTTAATAGCATTCTTTGTAGAGCAGAAAAATAAAATATATTTTGTTATTTAGAAACACATAAAATGACAAATTCTCATATTGTATTTTATTTCTGTATGTGCAGCTCTAAATTAAGTGACTTATGCCATGTGCTCCTAGTAATTCTGGATGTCGTACGTTTGGCTTCTTATTCTACTCATTCGAAAATACTTTAATTGAAATCCCTGCAATTATAGTATTACTTCATTTATTATGAAGTCTTTTCATTAAAAAGCCTGACATATGAAATAATAAATACAAACTCTGCTTTTTTATTGGAAGTGTTTATTAACCCTCTAAAAAAATTAAAATTAAATATGTATAAACATTTTTATATATTCTTTTTGAGACACTATGTATTTACAACAGTCACTGAGCATAAATAATAATTGTTTATTTTTATTTTTAGATCCATTCAACATTGTATTTTATTTTATTTTTTTATCATTATCATTGTTATTATTTTGACTATTAGTTTTTATTTCACTCATTTGGCATGGTGGGTTAAAAGTAACTGTTTAAATAATCCAACTATATTTAATCAGAAGCTGACATATTAAAACATAAACTGTCTGCAGCTTTATCTCTGAAAACACTTTTCCTGCGTCTTAATTTGAACAAAATCTTAAACAATTCTGTTGCATGTGAAGTCCTGCACGATTCAAAATTTAACACGTAAATGATTCCACCACTACGCACGCACAAAAATAACCAGAAGATCAAAAGCACTCATTTTGCAAGATGGCATGCATCTTAGCAGGCAAGTTAATATTTTGTGCAAAAGTGTAAATTATTTTCCATTATTTTTGTTTTTATGTGTGTATCTCTATAGTAGAAGGTAAATAAGAAAAATCCTACAGAGTTTTGCTTATGTCCAACCTATGAGGAAACATGTACTCAACAGTACTGAAGGATAGTTAAGTTAAAGCCTTTGTGAACATAATTATATCTGGCTTGAAATCAATTTTGTGTGAAGACATGGACATGATTTATGCTATTTATGATCATTAAATACAGAAATCTTATATACAGTTAATTTTATTAATCCACCTTTAAATCTTTTGCCCCTTCCCATCTCATTTTTTTTCCACTACTCTGAACCAGTGCAACATAATCTAGTTCTTATGTGCAATGTAAGGCCTGAATCTGAACAACAAGAAACTCTGTCTAAGTGTAAAACATTTGGTTTCCATGTTGTCATCATATGTCAGCTGCAGTACTGGAGGCTTTACTTGTTGTCACTGGTGCTGGGAATCGGAGGATCATTTCAGTATGGGATACAAGTTTCCCTCATCGCTTCCCCTGCAGAGGTAATAAGATCTGTAGTACTCTAACAGTGGTAGCAAGAGTAATATAACTGAAGAGCTCAATATCCCGTACAGTACAGCTCACGGCCCGACTCAGAATCTGTGAAAATCAGCAAACAGGCCCCCAATCATGACTTACAAAGTTAAATAACAAATTGTCCAATTGCAACACCCATACTGGTCACGTCCTGAATTTCAGAAGACTTTAACCTGCTTAGACATCAAGTTTGACCAGTTCGGATGGCCAATAAACTCTCCTTTTGTGCAGCATGTCCAGGATTTTGTGAACTACACATGGATGCTGAGGTACGGCTCTCCAGTGAAGGAGTCCACCAATCAGCTCATCTGGTCTTTCATCGTGGCTGTGCTGAGCTTGGGGGCCTGGGCCGGAGCGATCCACAGTGGCAGTCTTCCTGTCACTTATGGGCGGTGAGGAAGTAACACACATTCACAAGCATTTCGCTGCCCATTTGTGGTAAACTTCCATGATTAAAGGCAAACTGACTCGAATTTATTAAAAGGTAAATAAATAAGTAAATTAATGAAATAACTCAAGAATCTTTTTTTAATATATTTTTGTGAACTTCATGTGTTTCATGAAATTATTGTTTTAAAAACAATACATTTCTTATTGTTTTTTTATTGATTGATTTTATTAATGTGAATTATGTACAATATATATATACACACACACACACACACACAATACACACACAGACAGCCCATCCCTGTAAACACACACTGACGACTGAACTAAAAGAAAGCTCCCTTGAATCTCATGTAATTAAACTGTCCTCTTTTTTTCCAGAAAAAAGGCTCTCCTGATTAACAACATTGTGGCAATGACTGCTGCCTTGTTAATGGTTTTTAGTCGCATGGCCAAGTCTTTTGAGATGATCTTGCTGGGAAGATTTCTCTGCGGATATAATGTTGGTATGTTAAACAAGTTTCTGTGTGTTTCTGTGTCATCTTAGAGGTGCTTGTGCACCGGGGGCAGAAAACCAAATATATAAGCAA
>JAOWBL010001997.1:0-14364 GCA_028564865.1 Zenarchopterus dispar
TATATATATATATATATATATATATATATATATATATATATATATATATATATATATATATATATATGTGTGTGTAATGCACCAAATAAATGGGGGAAAAACCCAGATTTAACCCTAAAAAGAATTTTCTTCTAGGTTTAACAGAACTCCTTCATAGCAAAATGAACATATGACAGTTCAAAAATGCAGTGTGCCACAAAAGACCCAGGAAGCTAGTTCTACAGACAAATTCTGCTATCACATAAAAAAAAAAGCTTCACAACAATGCACAGATGACCAGTCTGCTTGCTGAGCTAGCTAGCCACCATAAAAACTTGCTGAGCTAGCAGCCATAGAAAGCCAGAAAAATCCCTTTCTAGACCCCAACTGTGAATTCAGTCTTACTTTTGATGTTTAGCCCTCTAATATCATTTTCCAATGAAAGACTCCATTCGATTTATGAGTCTTTGTAACAATTCAAAATCACTTTTGCTCTCTCAGATAGCTTGTGTAACTCACTGAAATGTATAAAAGTACGACTAACAAGAATGGCCTTCATGTAACGCAATAATTGCTTCGATGTAATTGATCAATGCTCTAAGTGACATTGATTTTATTGCATGGCTCATCGATTTTATGGAAGACTCAACAATGAAGACTCAAAAAAGATGCTGATGACCCTGTTATTTTGCCATTCCTGATATGGCTTTGAACAAAATAGCTCTGCTGTGTGTGGCCCATCATTGTTGTTTTCTGAGTCTCCTACTGGTTATTATCTTTATCCTCACTATCATTCATGATGGGCCAACCCTGTTGGTTTATGACCACCTAACACTGGTAAATATACAAGATGCCATGAACAATATGTCTGCATGCTCAATTCAAATCCGGACACTGGGTTGCGTTCGTGAGAAGCTTTGTCACTTTTGTCATGCTGGTCCACAGTCTGAGAACTGCAGATCTGTGCATACAGCCCCGGTGATAACAGTGCTTTCTCCAAGCTCCTCCCTTCTAATTATTCCTTCTTGAATACAGTGTGAGTGTCCAGTTGCAGTAGTGGACTGGCTTCTGTTTAGAAACAAAACTTCAACTGCCTGCCTTTGCACATCCTGTTCTGTGTGCTGTTGTCTAGTATCCATGAATTCAGAACTGCTCTCTGAATTGATACCAACATATAACAGTTAGTTTTGCGGCCTCTTGGTCTCTTTTGACCTAACTTAATTAGCTAATGCCTCCACGCATAATCATATTCACATACTAGACCTAAAAATCTCCCACGGACTTCCAGTATCTGTCACAGAAATATGTGAACTTCTATCGCAGACCAATTCCCTGGCATATTTGAGGTTTTAGTTCCTTTTCCTGCAGCCAAATCTCTCACTGCAGCCTGCTGGTGTTACATCTTCAAATCCACTACAGCTGGAGAATTTGCTGCTGCTTTTATGAACACCATTTTTTTTCACCAAGGACAATCGTGTTGCTCCTCTGTGCCCTGAAGATTTTATCTCTTCCTTCCATTCCACTTGCTGAAAGATTTTGGACTCTAATGCTCCTCTTAAGTACAGATCTACCAAAGCAAAGCCAGGCCTCTGTATCAATGGCTCCACCAGCTCTCCCAGGTGGTGGTAGATTATTTTCCACAGGTGGAAAAGGGACAAGTTACATCACTGGCCATACTTAAGGGCAGTGTCTCAAATTAAGAAAATGCTGTTAAATAAGCTA
Source organism: Zenarchopterus dispar (assembly GCA_028564865.1). Lineage (NCBI taxonomy): Eukaryota > Metazoa > Chordata > Actinopteri > Beloniformes > Zenarchopteridae > Zenarchopterus > Zenarchopterus dispar. Next base: position 1,702 of record JAOWBL010001997.1, read on the forward strand.
ATTGGCAATATCTAGTAAATGTCATTCCCACCAGCTCTAACTAGTCTAGGGTGTTATTTAACAAAGTCCAGTCTTTTACTAATCCATCTTCCAATGCTCTCAAACCTGTCAAAGTCAACCTATAATCACTTTTCCCCAGTATTTTATTGATAAAGGGGCATCTGTTAGATTGAACATTGATTATACTTCTTACAGTCTCCATATATGTTTCCTCCTGCAACTTTTGCTGTGTTTAATGTATTTGAGCCGGTGGTCCAGCGCTTGAGACCAACCAACTGCCCTTTGGACACGATTTCAACCCAGCTGCTTAAATAGGTTTGTCATACAGTTAGCCCTTGTCTCCTCATGTTCAGTAAGAGTTGTCTTGGTTCAGGATCTGTACCAACTGTTTTTAAGCATGCTGTGGTGAGACCACTGCTAAAAACATCTAATCTTGATCTGACAGTCCTCTTCAATTTTAGATGTTGCATTTACCTTTTTTATCCAAGGTTTTAGAAAAGTTGTTCCCACCTACATGACCTCATTTGGGGGTTTTTGAGAAATTCGGATCAGGATTTAGAATCCATCAAAACACTGATTCTGCTCTGTTGAAGGTCTAGAATGATCTCCTGTCTCTGGGTGCTAATAAACAAGTGATGTCAGTGATGCTCAACATCATTGCAGCATTCAACAGCCTTGACCATTCAGTCCTCCTGAAATGTCTAGCGCAACAGGTCGGACTCTCGGAGTCTGTGCTACAGTGGTTCAGATCCTATTTAACAAACAGGGGTTTCTCAGTTTTCATTAATGACGTCTCCTCTTATTCAGCCTCTTTGACTTCTGGCATGCCAAAGGGATCCATTTTGGGCTCTGTCCTGTTTTCACTATACATGCTACCAATATGGTCAATAATTTCCTATCATAATGTCTCCTTTCATCTGTATGCAGGTGATCTGAAAATCCATCTGCCATTCAAGTCCAGTTCGTCAAGTGTACTGGAGTCCATCCACAGATGCTTAGATGACATTAAATTCTGGCAATCTCAAAACATACTCCATAAAAAAAAGGAGGAAGCTCTTATTGTTTGTTTTTAGTGCAATGAATAGCTCCGGTCATTAGTATCAAGCAGAACTTTGCGTTTAATAGGCTAAGGCTTGTTAGAGACTCCATGAAAAAAACAAACAAAAAAAATCCCTCTGGGATACGATGATTTACAGACCTTCACTGACCTGCCTCTGTTCAAGTTTAAACTAAAGACCCACTTGTTCAGAATGATCTTTGACTCATAATAGCACTGTCACTTTTTTACTCATTTATTTTTTATTGGAGTTTTATTGAAATTGTTTTATATTCTAATTTTTTATGTGTTTTATGATTACTTATAATCATAAAGCAGGCACACACATATACATGTAAATATATATAAAATTTTAATTAATATTTTTATGATTTATATTATGTGTTTGATTACCGATACAACACCCCTAAGTATTTATACTTGAAAGAAATTATTGTCCTGACTGACACATATATCAAATAAAACCAGTCATACTAAAAGTGAAATTCCTCAACAACCCACATGCCTAAATGATCAGAAATAGCTAATTTTAAAAATCAATTTCCAACATTATGCTTAAATCTCTGTTACACAATCGGAAAATCAATCATAATAAATGGTGAGACAGTCAAAAATGGATATTTGGGATATTTAGGTTTTCACTACCTTAATCTAAAGAGTGATGTACTCTAAAGGTGTAATATTTTGCCAGACATCTGTAATTTCACATGCATTGACTTGATATGCATAACATTTTTTTGACAGTTTTTGTTCTTCAGATGTATTAATTTTAAATTACGTCTGATATTTTTAAGCAGGAAACTTATAAGTAGGACTAGGTGGGCATTAATGGTATTCAGCGTTGACGTTACACCCACAAGCCACCTTATTATATACTGACTAAGTACACTTGGTATACTTAATAAAATGCCCACTGAGTGTATAAAGTGATTTTAGCATTTCATCAGGCTTTCATGTTTGCTTGTTTTTGTACCAAAACATCATTTAAGTCCTCTGTTGACATCACCTGTTTGAAATAACATGATTATTTTCTTTTTTCACCTCGTTACTTGCTCTAAATTGACCCTGTCCCAACTTGTTTTGACATGTGTTTCAGCCTGCACTGCTCAAATGGGTGTTTATTAACAGATGAAATGAAACTGACCTGGGAAACAACTGGAAATATATGGCGTTCAAAAAGTTATAGTGAATAGAAATGAAGGTAAAGTAAATGTAACTATTACAGCAGTTGTGGTTCTTGTTGCTTTAAATGCGTTTCATATTGTTAATTTTTTTCTGATTTAGGGTTTTGCTGAATTTAAATTAATTTCAGGGAAGAAGAGGATTTTTCTTTCTTTTCCATGCTGCGAAGACTGTCAGCATTAAAGGCAGCCTAAACTCAATCGTTTCTCATTCTCTCGTGTGTTCTGCTCCTACAGAGGGCTGTTCCAGGTATTTGTTTCTTGGGAAGCAGAATGGATGTTTATTGATTTGAAAACTGAAATGCAGTGAAAGAAGTGGTAGAGGAGACTGTCAGCAGATGAAGCCTCCGGATATGTTCAGACAGAGAAGACTGTTCAGGGAACAGGGTTTTGTCTCCATTTTTGTCTATATTTTATCTTTTACGTGCTGATAGCTTGTTTTCACTTTCACTTCTCTGCCTGAGAAGACATACTCCGACATTGTCTAAATGGTACTTTATCTTGTAAATACAAAGCTGCTGAATATCTTGAGTTACTTGTTTTGTTTTTTACATTGATTTGGCTTTGATGGCTCAGGCTTCTGTCTTCCCATTGTAGTGTCCATTTAGTTGCATAAAAACTTTTCATTTAGAACAATCAATAGTGTCTGTGTGTTATTAGGTCAAACAATTCCTGTCATGGATGTCAATACTAGAGTTTTGCCATGCAACAAAAAGCGACCTAATTTTAAAGAACACATTTTCCGTTTTTATGTGGCAAGTCACCAAATGGGCCAGTTAAGCCATGCAACATGCAGCCATGCAGAGTTGTAGACAAGGCCTAAATAGTCAAATAATAATAAGTGACAAAAAGGGGAAAAGAATAGTTGAATTTTTTTAGCTGATACATTTTGAAGCAAGCTGCATTGATAGCCTTTGTGATCGTAACATTTTCTACCAGCCCTAATGATATCAAGAACAACCAAAGTGCCAGCAGGTAGAAATGAATCCAAAATGGAGATGTAATAAAAAGATTGTATTACACTAACAATTGTATGACAAGTCTTGCAGTTTTAAGGTTTTATGCATCAGGGCATGCTTGTAAAAAGAAATAAAATGAGGAAAGTACAACCTTAAATGAACCAATAATACATTATCTGACAAAAATAAATTCAAATTGTGGAAGCAGTTAGCTAAGATCTAAATGTGTTTCTTGGTCCACATTAAGTAGCAATAAGACAAAGGAAGCCTATTCTTTATGTGGTGTTTGCCCTCATCTTTGTGGAGGAAACTTGGTACACTCTTCTTAACAATGTTGCTTTCTTTAACTGAAGGGCATTTGCACACATTTATTTATGCAGAGTTGTCTTTATTATATTTAATAAAGTATTTCAACTCTGAAGTTTAACTTGACCATCACAAAACCTTGATTGTTTACTTTGTTGTGTACTCGGAATCATCATCCTGTTGTATGACCCAGTTTCTGCCAAGCTTTAGTGGCCATTACATTCAATACTGTTTTATATAAAGGGGTTAATAGTCAACTCAGTGTCTCGGTCCAAAGCTCCACTGTGTGGTGGAGATATGATGCTGACAGATGTGGCACTGTGCATTGTGGACCAGCATCTCTACTTTGGTCTTTCTTTTTTCAAGGACATTTGTGATGTTTTCATCATTTAAAACATAGACGGAGTCCTTTAATCTTCCTGTTGCACAGTTTGATCTTGTGTGTGCTAGTTTTACTCGTGAGTGGGACAATAGGATTTGTTTTTTCCCCTTCCGAATGATTGCTTTGTTTTTGAATATTCTTACATTAATGGACAGCAACAGATGCTTTAAGATTATTGCAAATGTCTTTCCTTCTTGGCACTGTATTAAACATTAACCAGAATCCTTCAGACAAGCAAACTGCAAAGAAAGTGAATGACTATGTAAAATAAAATAAATACATTTTGAAACATCAAAAAGTGCTTTGTAGAAACACTCACTGGTGGTAGTACTTGCTGATGAGCAAATAATCAAATGCATATGATTAGCAGAAACTGACTGCTAAACATACCCCCACACACTTCTTCACATTTTTTAACCCTTTACGACCCACCATAGAACAAGTTCACCTCAGCATATTTTTACATTTTTGCATGCTAGTTGGTTAAAATTCTGCAGGCATCTTGAAAATCTATATGCGAATGGAAGCACCAGTGCTCCAGCAGGTCATAAAGGGTTAAATGTGTTTATTGGCTATTGATTGGCTGCATTATGTTTTTACATGATAATGTAACTCCTACATTAGAGATGAAAGTGGAAAATGTGAATTGGCATAAAACCTAATTGATTATTTCTACCATCACCTTTCAGTGGTATAGTCACACATCCTGCCTATGAAATTATCAATAAATCTCATCATTTAGCCACTAAAATGAAAGCTGGCATTTAACACTTTGTCTCTGAAGTCATTGATTGCACCCACATGGTTTGTGTCTGAAATAATTGACCTTGGCTGCCATTCAGGCTCTCCAACCACTGATGTCTGCATCATCAGTGACATCTGCATATTCTGTCTGTAACATCACAGATTACTTTAACCTCTAAAATCTTACATTAACATCAGTGATCTCTGGAAGAAAAATTCTTTGATTGGACTCACCACTGTTTCAAATCATTGATTATGATGGTATCCCGTGGTCAAAAATTATAGCTAACGCATGCAATTCTGTTTTAAGTCATCTCCCACTCTTGCAGTTCCATCTCTAAAAATCATGATTAGGCTTGCCACTCAAACTCTAAAGTCCATGATTACACGTCAGTTGTTCTGATAAAACCATTATCGAGATAAATCAGTGACACTCATGGCCTTATCTTGATTTATTCGAGGCATCAAATCTCAGCTTGCACCTTGATGCCTTCAGGATATGTCAACATTTTGTCAGAACACAAAGCATTGAATACACACGAGGCTCTTAAGTCATGAAAATCACATTACATTGAGGGATTAACATCCCATACATTGTTTTGAAACATCTCTTATCTTGTCCAGGTACAAGCCTTCCAAAGCCACAGGTGAAGACAGCCTCCTTGGGTCAAGCTGGAAAAGCTCGATCTCCTTTGCTACCTGTCTCAGTGCCTACGGCACCGGATTTACAAGAAGAGGGGGGAACAAAGCCTGTCGAGGACTCAGCGACAAACGTAAGTCTGCACTGAGCCAAAGTTGTAGTAGGAGGAGATGATGGGTTACTTTTACACCACAGGCTCATCTTAGGAGCAGAGACATCAAAAATCATTCCTTTTGGATTTGGCATCGTATTTAAGTAAACAACTACTGTATCTATAACTTAATTATTCATTATGATAATTATTTTTGTCTTATTAAACAATAGCTCTATCTTAATATCTTGAATGATACTATACAACTGCCTCACAGATGGCAAAACAACATTACAGAAATCAGCTAGCACCCAGTTTTATTTTTGACCATTTTTTGTATTCAGTTCTAGTCACTTTTTTTTTTTTTACTAAAATGTAATTGTTAGTTTTATTCACAATTTAGACACCTAAATTGATGTAGTTCTATTTTAGTTTTAGTCTATTATATTTACTGTCTATTAAATCTACAGCAATTTGAGGATATAAAGTGTAAAAGTTAATACATTTTTTAAAGTTTGCTCTTAATTTCTTAAATAGCGTTTAAACCTGAAGTTGTCTATTTTTTCGTAACATACTTTGTTTTGTGAAAGGAAATACCAGTTAATTTTTGATTAACGTCTTAGATTAATGGTGTTTTTTACTTCTCGTTCACAAAAACACAACGTAGCTCTTAACTTCAGCATTCTTGTCTGTGCATAAATATTGGGGTCATTTGCTTACAAATGCCGCTTTCTTTTTTTTTTTTTCCATCATATTTCACCTCTTCAAATTGCATAAACAGCTTGAACTGCTTGTTTCCTCATTTGACTATTTTCAAACCAACAGTCCATGTGGTTTCACAGACCGGTCAGGTGACCAAGTTGCAGCCAGATCGTGTAGTGGGTGACCCACTCAGCGATCAATGTGTGTGTAGTGCGTACAGTAAAACTACTTCAAGGCTCCTCTTTACAAAACAGCAAGTTCTGTAATCTGAACAGACCAACAATCTGCCAACTCTGAAAATCATTTAGTCTGAAAAAACACAGTACTCCATAACAGCAGAGGGTGCTGTACAACTTCAAACTCCAGGAAACATTTCTCTGCTAGTGAGGGGTGGGTGAAGCAGCAGTCTTAGTGGCAGAAGCAGACTTTGAATGGATGTTTAGAAAGAGAAATTTTATGTAGAATGTCACAATTTTATATTTATTTAACCTGTATTGTTTTACCTACTAATTTATGACCAAGCATCTGACTGTAGATAAATGTGTTATTGATAGGATTTGACAAAATAAAAGTATGAAAATATCTTCAAAATTTTCAACACTAGACTTAATGTTTCTTTTTAGCTGTCAGGCATTCACAAATTAGTAACACGAATTAAATCCACACTGTTATTCAAGTTGCGAAACAAGCCATCATCTGATGTTGAATATTTAAAAAAACTCAATTTGAGATGCTTTCATAAAATTGTCCTTATGTTTTAATCACACTGATGTGTAATGCTTGGGTACTTACCTACATCATTATGGCCACATCTGATGCAGCTGATAACAGACATAGCATCAGGCACTCCATAAAAATGTCCATATCCAAGAGTTAGGAAACAGTAAAAGAACCAGAAAAGAGAAATTAAGGTTTCAGTTGGAGAGTTTAAAGAAAAGGCAGACAAATGTGGGTGCAAGATAGGCTCAAACACACACACACACAAACACACAGAGACTCACACACAGACAGAGCAACTTACGTAGCTTTGGCACTACACCTGTTTCCTTACTTCAAGTGTGTTGGTTGGCCTTTCAGCTGTGGAATAAAACACAGTTCATTAGTGACTGTAGCAGAGAAAACAGAGATAGAGAAGGGTTGTGAGAGAGCAGGAAATGGAAAGATGAAGAGAGAAAGAGAGAGAGAGCAAAGCAGTGGAAGAGAGAGGGATTCAGGTTCAGTAAAAGACAATAAAGGAAAAAAAGGCAGATCAAATGAGTCAAGATTAAATGAAAAAAGTGGAGTGAAAGAAATGAAAATGTTCACAAGAAAATATAGAAACACAGGAAGGGGAGAGTGTCAGGTGGAAGAACAGTTAGATGGAGGAGAAGATTAAGGATTAGGGAGTTGGGGGAGGCGAGGGCAATGGATGGGAGGCCAGCCGACTACGAGCAAATGAGGAAGAGAGGAAGGACAACTGAAGAGGTAAACGACAGAAGATAGTGTGGAGGGGTGGCGGATGTTGTGTCTTGTTAAATATTCATATGCAATTCAATGACAGTAGGATAGGAGAAGTTGTCGCCAGGGCAACCAGAAGAGAAGAGGACATGCCATGGGAGGAGAGAAAGAATATAGAAGAAACGCTGGACAGGAGAACAGAGGTGACAAAGTGGGTAATGGAGGGAAAAAGAAGAAAAGTGTTGAGATGTATAAATGTGTTGCTGCTGTAGCTGGAAGAGAAGGAGGGGAGGAAAGAAGCCAAGAAAGAAGGGGAAAACAGGACACCATGTGGAGGGGGAAGAATGGGAGAAGATGGTTGCTATGACAACTAAAGTAGAGTGATGCTTTGGGGAGAGACAGACAAGCTGAGAGACAAAAAATGAAGAGAAGGAGGAGGTTGGGTAGGGGAGAGGGAAAGAAGGGGGATGAGGAGGAGAGGAGCTTGAAATCAGCAGAGAAACAGCAGCACTGATCCGGACGAATATAGAAAATGAGACGAAAGGATGGCAGAGAGGAAAAACAGCAAAGTGTTAAAGGTCAGCGAGTCTTTCTGCTGCTCAGCCTTTCCAATTGATCTAGTCTTTTCCCATCAGCCCTCTGACTATGTGACAGTAGGTAGTAATTAAACTGCCATACAGTTGTGCCAGTACAGCACAAATATGCATTTATTATATTACTTTAGTTATAAAAAAAAGTATGAAATGTGACGGTTTAAACTTGTTTGGACTGTAACAATAAGGATAATACAAAGACTGTCCTTATCCCAGTATACAAGCACAGAATGGAATCAAATAACTGAGAGACGTATACCTAGCTGTACTATGACAGGTAGCAGTATTCAGCTTTAAAACTTTAAGTTAATAACACCATCTGATCTTTTTCCTCCGTGTATTGACTTCTTCCTTTTTCGCTGGGTCAAAACCAGCCTGGAGGAACAATAAATATGCAGAGAATGTCTAAGCTATTTGATTTAGACTTTCAAACCAACATGTTTACATGTTTTGAAAAAAGAGGAGAAAAAACTATTTCATTGGATTCATATTTTTAAAAAACTTTACCACAATAACAAGTGTCATTGTGCTAAATAGAAATTAATAATTTTTTTTTACACTGGTACTATTCCTCACTCCAAATACTGAATCTTTAAGACGTTTTTGTGCTCCAAGGCACCTGATGAAAAATGAAGGACAACAATCAACTTGTATTCAAGGTCTAATGACCATTCACTTGAGCCAGGTGTGCTAGAGGTATATGTGTCCAAGCTTGCTTCACACACCCTTAAGTGAACTACTCAGCTTCCACCAAGCAGCTACAGGGGGAACAAGGAAGGGGTTCCAGTCACTGGCATGATAAATCAGAGTATCTCATGATCACCTCCTTAGGATTCAGTTGTTTGCTTAATGAAAGGCTTCGTGTCTGTATGCACCTTTCTGTGTCCTTCAAGTCTACCTGATCTCTCAGAAGTAGTGGGGCAAAAAGCTTGACTGTTAACCACAGTTAGTGTTGCCAGTGTGAAGCAGAGACCTCTGCAAACTCTGCTCTGTTGGAATGGATCTCAGACAGATAATAGGAGTGTGAATCCTGGCCAGCAGTCCAAAGGAGATAGCAGAATATCATAGAGGAACACGGAGCATTGACTGGTGTTTTATCCCATCAATGAAGCATTTATGACTCTGCTGTTACAGGTCAACACATGAGATCAAGAGGTCACTGGATTTTTGCAGGGTTTTTTATACACTGCTGAGATTTTTATAATAGCCTTTTTGTCCGTGTAAAGTGGAAATTCTCTGGCCATATGAAGCCCCAGATGAGCTCTTATGATCTCATTCTGAAAGAAAGTGGAAGGTCCAAAGGTCATTGTGTGTCTATTATACAGATAAAGAAAGCCATTTGGGTCCTGTTTGTCCTTTTCTTCCTTTTAATGAGTCTTCATAGTCATCATGTCACTATTTGAGAGGGAACACTTGCCAGTTTGAATTTCCATAAACAGAACTCTGCAGGAAAAATAGATTTTTAAAAATTCTGACTCCACACTGCCTTATTTTATCCTAAATTTGCTACTCTACAAGCTATAAGTGAAAATTGTATTTAGATGAACAATGGACAATAGAAAACAAAACACAAAAACATTATTTTAAAGTAAGAACCTTGTTGGGTGAAGAATCAATAGATTTTCAAGAAATTCGTCATGACAGGCAGACATGTAACAGCCAAATTCTGAGACATTTGCACAAAATATTTATAAGCTACTAACAAGAAACCTGCTGAGATTTTGGAAGTATGAGGAATAAATACATTAATACAAACACAAAGTAGCATGCTAGAGATCACCTCATCAAAAACTGAGAAAATATGTAAGGTCACGCTGCATGTGGTGCTCGAAATGTAATTCAAAGCATCGCACAGCTTTGTGTGTAATTTAAAATCAGTATGTATTGGCACCCTGTCACTTTGTTAGTAACTGGTAAACAGGCTGCTGCTGGTGGATCAGAATGGCTGGGAATGTTTTGTGTTTTTCTTTGATTGATGTTCACTGATGCCTTAAATCGAGGCTCTATAAAAATCCATGTATGGCTGGAGGCTGTGTGAAGTTGTCCTGAGGCAGAAACCAGTCGAGAGTTTATTCAGCTTGGCTTCTGTTCAAGTTGAAAGCTTTAACTGGACCAAACTGATACCAGAGTTGAAATCATGATCAGCAGATTTACAAGCCCCCAGAGGGTTTGTTTAAAATAATCATAATAATCAAGTCATGTTGCTTTTAATTGTCTGATTTCATCAAAAGGTTGTGCACACGGTTTTATGACTAAGTAATTTATGTATGTACAATTTTTACAACATGTAGACAGTGAAGAGTATTAGCTTAGTCAGGTTACAAACTGGAAGTTTAAATTTAAAACCATTCGTCATTCGTGTGACTGTGCAACTTACCATTAATGCAACAAAAGCAACTGTAATTACATTTTCTGTATATTTTATTAAAAGAAAAAATAATCTTTTTTCAGATTAGACAGGTTGGATCTCCACTTTTCAGTTCAAATCCTTTTGAAAAAGTCTTTTGAGATTATTATTGCATAGATTTCATTTGTTATTTTTTCTATAAAACTTAGAAATGGTGAGAAATGTTCCAAAGTCTCAAAGGATATTCAGAATACAGATTATTGATTGATAAGTTAATATATTTAAACCCAATTATACTGTTAAAAAAAGCTTATTCTGGTACATTTGTAAACCTTTTTTCTTAACATAACATAGTAGAGCTTTTTCTATTATCTTAACTTTTAAATCTATTGCATGTCCATCATGAGGTTTGTCTATTTATTAAGTGTGATGTAACATTTAGCCAACTTCATTTGGTTTGGGGAACATTAGTTTGACACAGCAAGCCTTTTAATTTTACACTTCATTATAGAATCAGTAAAATGCGAGCAGGTAAACCTTGTCACCCTCTCTGAGGTAGAAAGAGGAGTGTCGCAGTATACTGAAGACCTTGTGGGGTGCCTGAATGTACACCAGTTAACCACAGCAGCAATATAACGGCATAGTGTCAAAACACATTCAGTTTAAGAGTGAACAATAGTGGGCATTTACTGGCTGCCCACAACCCTCTGAAGAGAATATGGGATATTTTCTTTTTTGTTATGTTGGGTTTTTTTCCAGGTCCAAGGACAAACTGTGCATGAAAGCCACACTCAATAGAGCAGCAGGTGTGAATGTGAAAGCTGTGTATTTTAATCTCAGTTCCACATAAACACAGAGTAACAGGGACTTGAGCTGGGCCACTCACAGGTGACCGGTTTCTATAGCTAGAGTGAATGCACCATTACACAATTATCACTGGGTATCTGCAGGGTCCTGGTGTAGTTATTCAGCCTTTTAGTGTCATATCTTTGGAAACACTTGATCAGCAGTAAGAGGTTGTTGGGACTTGTAAGAAAACTGGTGTGGGATAAAATATGATCGTGGATGACTATAACTACTAATATTAATACTAATGACCACTAATAATATCCATCACAGATGGTAATTACTTTTTAATTCAGTTTTTAGGTAGGTTGCTCCCCACAGCCCTCTGCGGAGCCTTTGCCATCCTCTGCAGAGACTTTTTTTCATCAGCAAAGCAGCTGCCATGCCACACATTGATGCAGGTGATGAGGATACTTTCCACCGCACAGCAGTAGAAGCTCCTGAGCAAGCAGGAAGTGTTGCAGCTCTAGGTGGTCATGTGTAGTGTAGCTGAAGACCTCTTCCATGACAGCTGCTCTGATGTGCAGAGGAGAAGGGGGGAATCTACCCTGGCAGGGAAGGCTCCACTGGGCATCCCTGGTAATGTAGTTTGTGATGGACTTTATGCCTGTCCACATGCTCTAGGAGTCATTGGAGGTAAAAATGACCCTGGATCTCATGTGTACATGTGGCTTTGGTCCTCCTGATGGCTGCAGTCAGTACTCTCCTCAGAATGACAACGCATGACCTGCCTTGAATGCATCATCTCTAGCTTTCACCAAGAAGCTGCATCCCTGAAGACCTGCCAGTCTGTTCCCTGAAAGCAGTCACAGAGGCAGCATCACTGGGCTGTACAGTGACAGTTATTAAAGTTATAAACTGCAGTGTCCATATACTTGTTTTGGACATTATGTCTAAACATTAAGCTAATCTCTTTGATCAGGGCTATTTTTAATTATGCAATTTAATGTGTTCCAAATTTCCCAAATATTGTCCTTCATATTATTCACTATTTACTATAGTATTAGTTACGACATTCCCTTATCTCAGTTACACATAAACACAGAGTTACAGGGACTTGAGCTAGGCCACTCACAGTTGACCTGTTTGTGTAGCTATAATCATAGCAACTTTTTTTTTTTAAATTGATATCCCAGCCTTTTAGTTCTGTGTTTCATAAATTTTATATATATTGTTTGTTTTTTTTTTTACAGATATTCTGTGATCACATTGTTATCCAGGGTTAGCCTCTGATGTTTGCTGTTTTTTTATTGCATCACATTTTATTACAAATTAATACTGTAAACCAGTAAATTCCAAGACACTGATGTCTATGTGTGTGTGTGTGTGTGTATGTGTGTGTGCGTGCATATATACATAAATTATATATATATATTTA